>OX457051.1:8293386-8333386 GCA_949752735.1 Lumbricus terrestris | reverse complement strand
CGTCATACCCGCCCAGTAATAATATCCGTAGCGCCCCGAAGAGACGGGTTACGTTTGGCTTTTTGGAGAAGCGATGTGGGGTGGAGGGTTGGCGAAAACCCGAAATTTAGCAGTCAACGATGGGTACCAGAATGGGGAAGTGTTTAAAACACGAAATTTCACTTTAGAACTCCAGTTATTAGCGTTTTAAGACAGAAGCGTTTTAAAACAGATTTCATCGCTCACGCGTTGGTAAACAGTATCGAGCTTCAGTAAAAGAGTCTACAGCCCGAATGACGTCATACAAGCCCAGTAATAATTTCCCTAGCGGGGCGTGTTACGTTTGGCTTTTTGGGGAAGCGGGGTGGGGTAGAGGGTTGGCAAAAACTCGAAATTTAGCGGTCAACGTTGGGTACCATAAGGGAGTGGTGTTTAAAACCCTAAATTTCCCGGGCAACGCCGGGTTACACATCTAGTATTAGATAAATATGTCAGGATTAAAATGCTTTTTGAATGGTAAAAATCGATGAATGTTTACTATTTATTTTCTTATTTACAAAATGGGTCCCTTTTTTCCGGACACAGTGTATATATACATTTCTACAGTGGAATCCCGTATTCCGTTTAGGCCTATCCACTGTTTATCCATAATGAGAAATCATGTTAATCGCCAGCCCGATGTGCAACGATTGGGCTACAATGTGCAAATAAAAAGTTCAGCAATGCATTGAGGACATTTTATTGATAACACATGTCTTTGAGCACTTAAATGTTAGTAATTCCGTAGACCTAAAGATGAAAGCTTCGCAACTTCTAGAGATCGATACTCGATAGACTATACACTGCGGCGCTGCGCGGGCGCACCCAGGCTATACCGGGTAGCACCTATTTCAACATCCTGACTTCGACAGTTGTTATTTGTTACTTCCATCGCGTATAACGATTGAGTTTGCACAGTTGCAGTAGCCTATCGAATCCCATTTCCTCGCTGCTTGTTAACAGTCGGCAACAAAACCTAGGGCTTATAGCTTCAGGCCAGGGCATTTTTTAATCGGTTAAATGCTGATATTTAAATCGATTGATCGTTGAAATTGTTAAACAATCAGAACCAGATAGGACTCCCAACTTTTGATTTTGTCATTCCGGGACTCCCGCTGTCACTCGATATGCCGTTACCAATTTACACTGTCCACATGTGTGACCCCATAGGCCTAATGTAACAAATGTTGTGTCAGTCCAATTATAAGATCTAACTTAAAATCTACAAAAATAGTAGCCCAGCACGAGCGATGTTCATAGTTAGCCTATAAAATTACAAGCGACATCGTGCATGCAGATTACGAAATTTAAAGTCATTTATGAAATTATTATAGCCTATTTGGTCGGCGGCCGGACAACAGAACTTAGCCCAAACTATTTACTTCTTTAATTAAGCAGTTCCAGGACACTGGTCACAAAGTCGTAGAAAATAGCACATGTCATGTCAAAATTGATGCTTAAGCCTATATTAACATTTCCGCTTTTGCAAGGTCGATGCTCAGTTGGGTTTAATTGCGATTGTTAGACAACAGGTCGTCCATAATGCTGAACGCTCTCTCGCAAAAAGCATTAAAACGGAATGAGAGCAGGCCTACTAAGGACAAAATATGCTATAGGCCAACTGAGTGTCAGAGGTTTGTAAAGTTTGAAGACTTCAACCAAACGCTGTCCAACATTTGATGTTCAGCCGACAGCGTCAAATTCATCGAACAATCTATTTAGTTTAGTGTGCAAAATAAGAATAATATTGTGGAATGTGGGTCTCAAACAGCAAATTCCGGGACAATAATTATTTGGGATCAATCCGGGACACGGGACGCACAGCCTGCACAGGGTCAATTCCAGGACTGTCCCGGCGAATCCGGGACGGTTGGCAGCCTATAGAACAGTGATTCCCAACCGGTGTGCCGCGGCACTCTAGTGTGCCGCGAGACTTTTGCAGGTGTGCCGCGGGAAAAAATCAAATATGGTATTAATTAATAATGATTCCAAACAAAACATCCTAAAACATCATCACTGCAATATCAAAACTTAAGTCAGCTGGTCTAAATCTCTCACAATGTAGCAGGTTAAGATTTCCAAATAAGTCTTGATTGTTTTCCCATGGTCAATGAATCTCAGTCCAAGAAGAAAATTGCGCTTGAAATACTAAATTCATTGATAAACCTACAACCAGCAGTACGGCATTATACTTCCCTTCGCTTGCAATTTATACTGTTTAATCAATCAGTCCATTTGTAATTGGTGAAACAACAAATCTTACAACCGAGGATGAAGAACAGCTCATTGATTTACGAAATGACAAATTTTATCAGTCCTAAAAGAGTTTGGATGAGGTTTGGCTTTCCATCCAGAAATCATATCTTTCTGTCAGTTCAAGAGCAGTGAAATTCTTTTGCCATTTGCATCTTCGTGGTTTTGTGAATTTAGATTTTCAGCTTTAACTGAAATCAAGTGTGAAAAGAGGGAGAGACTTCTTAGAATCAACGATGAAATGCGAGTAGCAGTGGCGTAGCCAGGAATTTTTCATGGGCAGGGTTGGGCTTTTTTGCCTGGCCGGATACCCTTTCTGAAACCAACCCAACAGTATTACAGTAAATAAAAAGGGAATAAATTAGCAAAGGGAATAAAGTAAGAAAAGCAATTGTTACTACAAGCAATTGTTTTGTTTTTTCTTATTTAAGTGGATATATAAATAACCTTTAAAAAAACTTTTGTTCCTAGGCCAATGGGAGGGATTTAACCCCGAAACCCCCCTTGGCTACGCCACTGGCGAACAGCCTATGATTGTCGTCTCTGGAGTCTCGTTTCAATTTGATCTGCTGACTGACTAGACTCACTAGAGTATTATTGGACAATGAGAACATTAAAATTCGACTATTAGTAAATAATAGTGACAAATAGATAAAAAATGGTAATTAGGCCTAATATTAAGTGTGCCGCGAAAATTTTTGTTATTTCTTAGTGCGCCGCAAGCCAAAAAAGGTTGGGAATCACTGCTATAGAACCAGAGTATACATTAACATAATATTATGATTACGTTTAATAATTAGTTTTTAATGATCAGTCTTTGATATGACTGTGTCAAGTCTTTTATGTCTAGTACCATGGGCGCCCGCACATAGGCCTATAGCACATAGGCTTATAATAATATTTATACAGACCGCTTGCATGCAGATGTTCATCACAGTCAGTCGTCATCGGCTTGCTAACCGTTCTGGTCGTTCAGTTCGAGACGTGCCTAGCACAGAAGGAGATTCCTCTACTGCATACTAAGCCGGATCAAACATGAGAACGGAATGACCTGCGAGCACCAGCGTATATAGAAGTGGTGGCACTAAATCATCCATTCAGACTCCAATAAAGACGACATAATCGACTCGTGTTTTTGTATCAGCGTTCCTGATAAATAGTTTCGCATCAGTTTTTGCATGCACAGCCAGCTCAAGGGGTCGACCAAAAGCGACAGGTAAAGTCTTGAGTTGTTTGATTAATGGTCTTTCATTATTTTGAGTTCCGTTTCACTTTGGACTATAATTATGTCCTACAGTGACAGCAATGAACGCGAAGAATAACTGGAGCGACCTGTATAGATTTTTTTATGAGTTTCGCATCTGAAGCACGAAACAAGTTTGTAATCGTATTCGGAGAAGTAATCAAGTAATCAAAGCTGCAAATTTCCAAAGCGTTGCTCAAAGGTGCAGTGCAGGGCCCCAGCTTATTCACGAGCGTTGCGGCTTGTCAGATGCATGGGCGGAGCTTGGTTTCCGTTCTTGGAGGGGCTAAAGCCTTCTTGGGTACTAAGCCCGGAAAAAGAAACCATTTACACGTTGAACAAAATGAATCTGGGTCTTCTTGGAGGGGGCTTAGCCTCCCCTATCCCCTGATAAACTCCGCCCATGACTATGCGTTTCAAAACTATAGTAATATGCCTAAACATAAATATCTATCTATCTATCTATCTATCTAAGTAATTTATATAGCGCCCCTTCAGGACTCTACTCAGAGGCGCTCCCGACCCAAGCCCGGTCAAAAAGAAAAGTCTTAAGCAATAATATGTTGCATGCACTATTATAATGCATGTAGGCCTAATATGACTGCATAGTATGTGATTCAGTAGTTAGAGACTGGGGAACAGTGGGGATATGAAATCAGTGACGTCATCGGGGTCAAAATCAAGGTCACGGCCAAGATCAAGGTCATCTTAATTAGGCCACATGAATTAGGGCATATTAATTAGGTCATACTAATTAGGGCATATTAATCCCTTTACCGGCTAGCCGACATATGATCACTACAAAATCGACGATTATAATCGGGGTTGCCGGTAAAGGGGTTAATTAGGTCATACTAATTAGGTCATATTAAGTGGGTCGCGCTAATTAGCAAAATTAATTAGGCTATAACAATTATATTATATTAATTAATAATAATTAGAATCTATTAATTATAGCAATTATTGAACCCTAATTAGCAGCACAAGCGACACTCCGACCGGAAATGATTCATCGGAAGTGCTGCAGGGCATTATGGGAGCTGCACTGGCCTCCACCTCTCGGCACCCTCCCCTCATTTCATTCAAATTACAATTCGCCACACTTAAACTGAACCCCAATTAGCTGCGCAAGACCCACTCCGACCCTAAATGACTCATCCCATACTCTATCTCTCTACAGCACTAAACCTCACCCTCAAACCCTCCTTTGCTCTCCTCCACACATGTAAATTTGTAGCGTATGCATAAGAATCAACCAAGCAGGGAGCGGCGAACCCTAGCGACAGATCAAGCAGGAGGCTAGAAACTCTAGGCACAGGCCATCTCTACCTCCACAGCCTTCAGCCTCGCCCTTCAACCCTCCATTCCACCCCTCCACACACACACATATTCGTTTTACACGCAAGAGCTGGCCAATCAGGAAGCGAGAAACCCTGCATACGACCTCTCTCATCCTCCACAGCCTTCCACTTCACCCTACAACCCTCCATTCCGCTCCTCCCCACCCACAATTAGACATTTTACACACATGAGCTGGCCAATCAGGAAGCGAGAAACCTAGAGATCGACCAATCAGGAGGCGAGAACCCTTACATACGGCCTCTCTCATCCTCCACAGCCTTCCACCTCACCCTCCAACCCTCCATTCCGCTCCTCCCCACACACAATTAGACATTTTACATTATAAGAGCTGACCAATCTGAGGATTCCTGTATTTGCATCAAAAATGTCTCCAACTGCTTGAGTCTAATTATAATTATATATCGTGAAAAATAAATGACGATACGGTTATATGCTACAACGTTAAAAATTATTGATAATCAAAGAAAGTTGGACAAAATCCATCAACTCAAATAAAAATTTTATATTTCTGAAATTTTTCGCGTACCCTTATCGACGCCTGGCGTACGCCAGGGGTACGCGCACCACGGTTTGTGGCCCTCCTAGTCTATGCCTCATTTATGTTTGCAAACACGCTACAAAAGCTTATATGCTAAATTAAGTCCTTGCCTCACGGTTAGTGTGGTCCTTAGCTCCATGTAAAAATATTTTTTGAGAATTTTAAACGAGGCACCCTCCTAACTTATACGTTTAGGTTAAAAAATATTAACACAGACAATTTTGGCAGATTTTTTTGAGTTTTAAGGGTTGCTACTGGACGTAACATATATCAATGTAAAGACACAGGCGAAACATGGAATATCGTATATTGTATACTATTACTAGTGTACATGTATGGTTGAATGCACAAATTGAAATAAATTATGGTGGGCAATGGACCGTGCTGGAGGTGGACTAGTGGTATGTGGACTGGTTTACTATTTTGGACAAAACGCATACGCGGACATAAAAATGTTTTTTCCAGTTAATGTTTCCATTATTGCATCAGTCTTTTGCGACGATAGGTTAATTTCTTCACAACCAACATAGCAGACTCTGCATCTGATCCTCATTATTTGTTTGAAGCTTATTATACTTGTTCATGAGTGCCACTCCACGCTTTGTAATGTCATTCACAACTTTCACTGAGCTCGCAGTGGCCTAATCTAACTTGAAGTTCTCGTCGTTTGACCATGTATACCTTGTTGGAGAAAACTTGAAAAATCTTGTGTTTTCCATGACAAATCTTCCAGTTGCATTGAGCTTATTACAGCAGGTTCTTCTTTGTAGTGGATGTTCGACTCAAGTTTTGTCCAGAGTAGTAACTAATTTTGGCGCTTGGTATAAATGGAAGGCCCATCGGACCCATAAATCAAAGAACGCAAAGGCCACCAATTCCTCTGAAAGATACCAAATGACACCTAAACATTTCTTCATTGCAACGTCTGCAACTGCACTATTTATTTCCCTGTATTTCGTCAATGTCCTTAAAAATCTACACTCTACAGGTCAAGTCGAGGAGCATAGATGGTGCATACGGTGCTTGAAACCAGACTTTGACGCATAGCTGGCAGAATGATGTCAGCTATACTCTTTATTCTCTTCTTGTTGACTTGAATTATTTCTTGAACATACATATCTTAACACTGTAAAATGTGTAAATGCTCTTGCCGATCAACCTCGCTCTGTGCAGCCCAGCTGAAAAATCATTATGTCCTTACCCCTCGGTGAACCAAGAGAAAACATGAACATTGCCTCCAACTTAATTTAGGCCTATTAGTGGAGCCGCCTGGAACCATAATGTGAAAGAATTTTTCACTTTGTGATACAAGCATGAAATTTTGTACATACGACGAAAATGTCATAAGAAAACGATTTACAGATTTTAAATTATCTTTTAATTTAAAATCTGTAAATTGGTCGGCCATTTTGAAAAATGGCTGCCATTGTGGCCAGGGGTCAAATCTGCGATGGCCGTATAGCCAAATCGTTTTCTTATGACATTTTCGTCCTATGTACCAAATTTCATGCTTGTATCCCAAAGTGAACAATTTTTCACCAGGTCGCTCTACTATATGTGATAGTGACATGCACTCTGCAACAAATCCTTGTCCATCTTCTGTTCCAACAGGATGCAGGCACCATTTCTAAGTCCACTGTTCATTGATCTGGTGCCGAAACACATAGATTTGATTTGATCAGTAATGCCCCAAGTCACAAACGCTTCATACACTGCAGACACTGAAGATTTTCTTGTCTCGATGATAACTTCTGTAAACCGAGGATCCGGTCGACACCCACTCTAGAAACGGGGACATAAAGACGGTCTACTATTTCTTTACTGCAGTCTGCAGATGTCTTCCAACAACTTTCAATCCCAGTGAATTATTAAAGGAACTCCTGGTTGGCATTCAGCTTTCAAGTTTTCATAAATTTTTGCCGATTCTTTATTCACTGCTTAAGGATTGAAAAGCAATTGAGATTGAACTCTGCGAGTTCATTGCTAAGACACTGTAGTGCGAAAGAAAGTAGACCTACAAGTGTTGTATTTCTGTTACTCACTTTCGCCGTGGCATTGTCAAGACTTAGGCCTATTGCCAACTTTGTGTTCTCTTTGACAATAGCGAAATTATGCAATATACACGAAAAAACAAAAATGAAGCGAAATTGCCGCCAAAAGATGCAATGGCTGTGAATGCATTATAAAAAAATGTCAATAAAATAAGTAAGTAGGTGGCAATCATGATGTCGGAGATGTTAATAAATATGTGAATAGTTGTCTATCAAATTCTATCATAGCGATTAACATGGTTGGAATGCATATTAATGGAAATTATGCATAGTGGACTACAAGGCCCATATTAATTCTAACCTTGAACTTTAACCTCTGGTAGCGACCCCTAAATGTCCTCAGATTCTCTCCAAACTTTTTCTCAAATTTTTTCTCATCAATAGAAACCAACTTAGAGGGTGCCCCGTTACAAAATCAAACTTTTAAAAATAAGGAACACCCTACTCACGGTCTTTGGTTTGAATTGAAAATTGTTAAGCTTGTTTGGGTTTCAAGTCGGTTTAAGTCGACTTGTGGGAAAAAACAACTTCAAGTCCCTCCAAAAAATTCGACTTCGGGTCAGTTGTGGTGAGCAGAATCGACTCGAAAGAACTGGTTCAAACGTGACCAAAACTCGACTCGACTTTGGATAACCAAGTTGACTCGGACCGACCTATTGGGGTTTACTCCCAGGTTTACTTATCGATCGTATACACTATAGGGTAGGATGGGGCATAACGCCTAGTGTGTGGAAGACGCCCCCGCTGAATATCTTTGCAGTTGGCTACTTTTGAGGGGATTTGGTAACTGCCCATGACAGCAGACACCATTACGAATTATAAGAAGTTCAAACGTGACCAAAAATTATTTCTTGTTTCGGTGGAATACCGGGTACTGTAAATAAAAGTTTGTTTTTCGTGTCTGTTTTCTAATTCTCGCATGCAATTCATTCAGCGGTAACTGATTCCATGTCCATGGGATCGGTTTGAGCCTTATATACCATTATTTAGCTAAATAAGTGCACAACAGAAATATAGCTTAAAATTATCGCTTCAGTTTAACAATAACCGACAAAATCAATAATAACATACCGCTGGGGATGGGGCGAAAGGCCTCAGACATTGCGTGTGTAAAGCGCCTCTCGTGGTGTTTTCCCGTTTGACACGAATACGCCAATTTCGTCAATAAATTTGGTTAATTTCATATGATTTTTATGCTACAAGATATAGGCTTCGCATCTGAGGAAGATTCAACCCCGTGTCTTTACTGTAGAGAGCGATACTGCGGCTCTAGTGATGGGTTTGTGCGGCCTGGGGTTTGCCTTCAGTGGCCTCATTATTCTTGTGCTGGTTACGACATTCAAAATGCATGACAGCTTTTGTTTGTGAAATATGTGGGTAGGTTGTAACTTAGACAACCTACCTTTCATAATTTTCTGGGTTGGCAAAGGAAACTATTAGGCCTAGGTTTAGACCTACACATTGATTTTAGCATTTTTTAAATTTGGCAGTGTGAGGCATAGCTGTGAGTTATGCCTGTTTTTTTCTTCATTCGACACATTTTCAATGGATTTTTAACAATAATTAGGCATCTACAGCACGATGGAACAATATATGCCTACAGCCCATTTTAGTCTGTAAGCTATTTAAGTCATTAGGCCTATAAATTATTTCTGTCATACATTCTGTAAGTTTTCGTAATTCTAATTCTTGTGTAGCCTTTGTGCAGTTTTAAAAAATATTATCATTGTGACTGTCAAAAATTAAAAGAATCCTGTTGCATAACGTTTTAGCAGTGCTCATTGTGTGGTCTTTTACTCAAATTTTTGTCAAAGCTACCGTCCAATCTACAACTTTTTCCTTCCATTCCAGAAATCTAGGAGAGATTCGTCTCTTTCAAGTTCCTACCGTATAATATCGAACCTGCCTCATGCCTCATATTGCAACAGTCTGGCTTTAGGCCTAGTGGCCGTAATTCCGCAGAAACCGTCTTCTTTTCTTTCAGAAATCTAATGGCCTTCTGTAGCTATGGGTCAGTGACATCAGTAGTAAGTAATATGGACGTTTTGAAATATCATTTTCACACGTACCGGTATCAGCGTCTGGGCATCAGTTTTACGGTACTGGGCATTTGTGCATCAGTGACGTCATCACACTAAGCGGGGCGTTTGGCTATCAGTCACGTGATCAGGTCAAAGCCCACCTAAATCCACTGTGGCTATATATCAGCCACGTGGGCAACTACGTAATAGGTCAAGGACCAGAAAAGGTCATGGTCAACCGGTAGCGTGCCACGTCCCCGGGTCACCGGAAGCATGCTAGAGCCACAGAAAGCATGCTTGCCTCCGGAATCGCCAAACATTTTATAATGAGGGGCTGACGATTTATTGTTTTAAAGAAAGAAATATGAAATTTGCTCCCTGAAATTGACACTGTAGGCCTACTTAGCATAGTAAAGCGTTTTTTTTATATTTCATTGCTAAATTGGAGTAAATTCAACACATTAACTCTTTCTTAAACTTTATTCTTATTCACAGCCCACATTAAAAGAAATCGAATGGTAACTAAAAATAATATCATTAGAGGTTCAAATTTAATTCCTCAGATGAAACAAATTTTAACATAATGTAATGCAATTCTTATGAGTTATTAACTTACGTAGACCTATAATTAATTCAATTTCCTTAAACAATACTAATTTTGTGTGTGTAATGTAAAAAATTACTTAGAATTTTATAATCTGCACTAAAAAGAACTCTAATGGCTGCCCAAATATAATTACAATTTTAAATATAATTCCTAACAAATAATAAATTTTAATCTAATGCCCAAGTTTTCTCTATGGAAACGCTCATGATTGGCTTGATTCTTTGGTTACATGACATTTGAACGGACGACAAAAGAACGTGCGACAGTAGAACGGCGACAGTAGAACGGTGTATTAGATGACCGCTGAGACTATTGAACGGCCGTTTGAACGGCGACAGATGACCGGTGGACAATTGATCGGTGAAGTTTATAAAATTTAAAGGCAATTGAACATTTACTGTTTTGCACATGTCGAGCTGTACGCCCACGAAGTTCAATGTCTCGTTGTTTGACAAACGCAAATGAGCCTAAATACATTAAAATTTCTTCTTTGCCATAGTTGGCGACTGCACATGTAGGCCTAACCCGTTCGATTAATTCTCAATAATTATTTGTTCTTGCTTTGGTTGAAGCATCCTGCTCGATTCTTGCAAGAAAGTAGTCTCTTGCATTTGAATGTCCTTCTTGAGACCTGTCAAAAAGGTCCATACGGGGGGGGGGGGGGGGGGGGTGAGAAAAACACCGATTGGCGTCTGAAATGTCATCCTTCCACTGAATTTGTTGTTCCCATCCATTACAGCGGTGTAAAAATAAAACTTTGTGACTTTTTGTGACATGTAAAATTAACAGTTTGTCGCTCATGTGACAATAAAACTTCCTATAACTTTCTCTAATATTCAGCGTCACCACACGTCGCTTCCAGCATTCAGTCAAAACTCTAAGTAAACCTAGCCTACGCAAAGCCGTTTTTAAGGTTCTGGGAACGTCGGTGCAAAAACTAGCACATGTGTGCGTGCCGGTTGAGCGACCGTTTTTGTCCAAAGCAATGTTCCGCGTGCATTAGGGCTATATGTACATATTGGCCTAATACCTTATATGTGCCTAAACATTAGTCATAGAACCCGTTAGCACTTTATTTTCTCAGAAAGATCTGACCATTGTGATCATTCTCAAAATCATACGCAAATAATATAGATCGCTGCCTTCTGCAAGCAAATGTTTAGATGTCATAGGTAACAGAAATCAGATATGCCCTAAGCCAAACATCAGTCTGTTTTCAAACCCATCTCTCAGTCACGCAGTGTGGTTAACTCTGAGTCTCTGCAAATAAAATGTGTTGTGCCTACGCTAAACAGCCCAAATTGCACGTCTCGTTTTTTTTTACATGAAAGCGTTAACAACTTGGCCCAGTTGCAAGTCATTTGTTTGATCGCTCTCAATTGACAAGAACGGAAGATCTATGATTGGTTGCCATTGTATTTGTACTGCGCAGATGAGTTTTCAAACTACACAGGGCACTAAAAGACCGTTCAGCGGATGTAATGGAAGAGGGGGCTAGGTTATGAGAGACTGATTCGAACAATGTAGAGGCAACCGAACAATGCGTAGAGAATATTTTGTGTGTACGAACTTAACAGTTTAGAACAGTGGTTCCCAACCCGTGGCCCGCGGGCCAAAAGTGGCCCGCCAGGCCTCCAAAAATGGCCCTTCTCTCTCAACAAATTAGCAAAAATATAAACAAAAATTGGCAATTTGGACAGGATATAACATATAATTATTTACTATTGCAAGTTATTTTATTTTGACGTCTATAAATAACATCAAACATCATAATTTGATTCAATTATAACTATTAATTAATTAAATTCTAGCCCTGTGGCCCCCTAATGTCCTTCAATTAAGAAAAAGTGGCCCTCGTGTCCTTCAACTTAGAAAAAGTGGCCCGAAAGTCAAAAAAGGTTGGGAACCACTGGTTTAGAATGAGTAGTGTCTGAAAGTGAAAACGATTAAGTGAATTAGGTTGAACACTTTAGACATGAAACTGAACATTATATTTAGACATAATACGTAAAGCTAGAAACATAAAGGACTCTAGGCTGATATAAATATTATATAAATATATTTGCACAGAGACGCAGACTGGAAGACGCAGACTGACTCATAGCAGCACAGTAGGCGGAAAGGCAATAGCAAGGGGACTGGGCAGAGAAAACCTATGGCAGAAGAAACCGGATGTATGTAAAATGACCATAAAAGGAGTGAATGCATAACAAGCAGAGAGTTGAACAGAAAGATGACCATAAAATAAGGAGAGAAAAACGGATAGGAAGGGGCTGAGAAGGGCGACTGGAAGAAATGGATAAGGGGGGGGGGGGTGAAATTGGGAGTCAGGGTTCACTCTCAGAAGGCGTTAGGACGAAGTGACTAGCCGTGATTGTAACTTGTAATAATGATTCCGAATGGTTTTGTGAGCCACAGCCTCGGAGCCATAACGATTTGTGTGAAGGGAACAACTTCACGTTCCATCCCCAATAGGGTGGTCGCATCTCTAATGGCAAATTTTCAACTTCAGTTTTATTCTTTCTCCAACCCACCATTTGGTGCCACTTGGTAAAAGACTGAGGTAGCCCCAAAATTATCCCGATTGAAAAATATTTAGTACTAGCACAGCGTGTTTGAAATTTTGGATTTTACAAAAATCATTGTCTTTTTGAGTATAATGATAATTTAGTCACATTTTTGGACCTATGACTAATTTCAACAGAAGGACTACATTCTTTTACTCAAGCACAACTGACAAGTATGCCTAACTTCTACAATGATGATAATGGTTATTATATATTTTTATGAACAATTGACCATCACTATAGTATTTGACGCGTGAGTCCGTGAGATCGATGACCATAAACCTATACTAGTAAGCCAACACATTGCTATGTTCTTTTGATAGGCCTGATTTCTATCTACAGGAATCCTTTGTTACACTGAAGGCTCTTTATTAGGCCTACATGCTTATCTTTAACACAGATTCTGATATAACATGCACAAGGACCTCAATAATAGTTGTACTAGAGAAAAATATTGATGATATTATTTTCGTCTATTGTGGCAATCAGAGCAGAATGACACAGCGCATCACAGGTGAAATTTAACAAGAGCTGCTGTAAACAAATGAATTAAAATAGATGTTGAAATTATTGAGATCATAATTTTTATAGATCTATGAAATTACTTGTTACCACATAGGAGTCAAAGAGCAGCTTTTAAACAACTTCTAAAGAGAGCATCATAATTGAGTGCCTGGTGAAGCCTACTCACATTTTTGTGTATTTCATAATATAGAATTTATCCCAATAAAGGTATACTTTTAGAGTTGAAAGAATGAACACAGAGTCACATAATTGACACAGAAAGTGCTGTCAAGAGTGGACACAAATTGCACTGCGTTTATTAGCTATTGTGAATTAACTAACTATTATAAATTAGCTTGAAAGGCGATGGTGTCAAACAGGTAAGCTACATGTATGTGCAAGTCAAAATCTCTACATCATGCTCAGTAATGGATCCAGCTGAAATTACAGTGGCCAACAGGACATCTCAGACGACCAGCCAATCCAAGTGAATACATGTAAGTAGGCCTATAGTACCTTCAAGACAACACACATTGCTACACCCTTGGTGGCAGATGAGCAACTTCTTTTGGCAACATGCCAGAGATTTCACTTTGAGGGAAGTGTATCGTGAAAACTACACCATAGCTCAAGCCCATGCAAAGAGCAAATGCAATTTGAATTGTGAGACAGGGTAATAATGCCTCTGGTTGAAAACATATTAGCCTAAATCTGAGATAAAAATTCGCATCTAAAATGAGTTGCTACTTTTTAGTATTACACCAGTTCCTTGTACCCAGTAATCCCATGAACAATGACGGTAGAAAAATAAATATTTCTGAGAAATCGGACCTCATTGAGAATATTGGTAGAAAAATAAATATTTCTGAGAAATCGGACCTCATTGAGAATATTGGTGATTTTGCAGAATAAATGAATTACGTAGGCCACAGATGAAACCACAAAAATTAATATTTATTCCTATTATATACTATTGCTGTTCCCTTACTGTAACAGTCTAAGAACAATAGGCTATTATTATCAATCAAGACAACAATGTAAAACAGGTAGTAGACCTATTTGTAAAGACGTAAGATATGATAGATGTTATCTGTGATGCGGTGTGTTATACAGGTTTTCTTGCCTTTGAGGAATTTCTCTTGAAGTGGCGCTATATAAATTGATGATTATGATTACGATAACAGTAGCATCATTATGTTGAAGTGTGGACCAACTACGTGTGAGTAGTTGAATTGATTCCTGGTTTGAAGATTCCTGGTTGATTACAACCATATAGTTAGTTTTGAGCATTAGAAGACTTGCTATTATAAAGGTAAAACTTTGATGGCGTTGTGCTAGTCCTAAATATTAATATTTTATCTTACAACTTTTTGTGTGATGTTTCTATGGAAAATGGAACCGCCTTGGAGAACATTCAATTCAAACTTTCATTTTTAACGACCACCCTAACCAAGGTGGTAGCCAGGATTTTATTTCGGGGTGTGTTTGTCCAGTTTCCCGTCGGAAAAACTGATGACTTTTTTGTCATCCGGCAGGAATCTGTAGAAAATGTTACCAATTCATTCTATTGTTTTTTACATTTTTCTTTTCGGGGGGTGTTTTCATGGTTTAATTTCTTGGTTTTTACATCATGTGCAAGTAAATGCATTACATTATTTGTAACACTTTCCATTTTGGGGTGTTCAAACACCCAAAACACCCGCCTAGCTACGGCCTTGACCCTAACATTGGTAAGCTATGTCGACAAATCTTATTCTTGCATCGGCTTTAATACAAAGTTTGAAAGGAAGCAAGCCAATGTATGTCGTCATACTGGGATATTGCAGTAGAGCTATGTTCGAGTTCTGCCGAGGGAACAATAACATATTATGTCGACATAACGTTGTTTTGCGAAATGACGCTAAAAATATTCAGATCTGTGCAAAATTCACAGGGTAGATAGATTACTGTCTTCCGGACACGCTGGCATACTGTTTCGCAAGACAAAGGTATGTCGACATACCTTGTTATTGCTCCAAGCCCTTCAATTGTAGCGACAAGTGGTGCGAGCAAAAGGCACAACATATTTGTGAGAGCTGCGAGTATTAAAGGTGTGCATGCTGGATACCAGTGTGAAGTAGTCACGAAATTAAAGAATGGAGCATTTTATGTTTAGATTTATACATGAATAACATAACTTTGGCATAACATAGGTCATAAATTTTCAGAATTCCTAGTTGAGCAGAGGGGTGTTGAGTGGACCCTGTACGCAGATCTGATGATGATCCGGACTGCCTGTTTCTGTAGTTTAAGTATTCAGTCAGAACAGGTCGTTTCAAAAGGGGAGACCCACACTATGCAACGGTAGCTTAGGTATGGTTCTACCTGTGTTTGATACAATAATTTCAGCTGGTCCATCGTTAAAGTCTCCGGAAATTTGGGACACACGTTTCCCTAAATCTTCGATGACACCAAGACCGTCTTCGTTGATGGGACCCAAGGTCTCGAAGGCCAGTCGTACAAATAAATGGGTTTTGGACACTTCACTGTATTTATCGATCTTTCTGGTGGCTGATATATCAGCCGCCGCTCCCGCTGCGCCAGACGTTGAATTTAGGTACAATGGGGCCACTGTGTCCGTCACTGTCACATCCCAAACAAGACTGCAGCCACCGCGCCATGGAATTAGAGTCATCCCATCGGGACGCTTTCCGTCCGACCTCAACAAACCGGTTGGCTCTTTGATGTTGGGGACGCCCGCACGAGTCAGGCTGCGGCTGAACAGGTCGTTCAGTACGGCGTGTCTGGCAATCCTTCCAGGGCCGAGACCACATGACAGACCATCCGCCGTAACCATCGCCCCGCAGGGACATGCGTGTGGCTCGCATATGCTCACCCCAAGACGGAGGCTTACTGCAATTCTTACAGCTTCATCGTCAAGCCGCAATCCACATGACGATATTGGAAGTGCAAACAGCCAGTCGCCGCTGTGAGGCGCAGCAACTGCTTTAAGGCGTGCTTGGTGGTAAGCGTCAGTGTGGGTGGTGTCCAGTGACTCTACCACCTTGATGACAAGCGGTCTGTCCCAGTGCGACTGTTTGTGGGCCACACTCTCGTCTGGTGGTGTGATGTGGCTCGCGACGCACCAACGTTGGTCACCTCTTCCACGCATGCGTCGATCTCCGTGTGATTGAAGCCCAACGTGGAGGATTGGAGGTCGCGGGTGCCTGCAGCAGAAGCCAAAAAGGCAGGGAGTGCAAGCGAAGCTACCCGGCGAATTCCCAATTATTATTATTATTATTATTATTATTATTATTATTATTATTATCATCATCATCATCATCATCATCATCATCATCATCATCATCATCGTCATCACCATCATCATCATCATTAATATTATTATTATTATTATTACTATTGACTTTTTATATAGCGAAACTTCATTAATAATAAAAGTAGGGACCAGTGGACCAGAGTCGTTGAATTCTATTAATTGTTTCGCTCAACTTTCATAACTTTCACTATAGCTGCCACTAATAAATCTGCTTAAAACTCTTCTGCACCACTGTTGTAGCCTGACGAATGTGCACGATCTCCAGATGCTGATGGTTTTACTCCGGCTAAGACAGCATGAATACTTCGGCAGTGAAAGTGACCATAGTAATTATAACGGGATTAACCATCTTAATTGTGCTCCATCGTCAACTCGCAGCGAAACCTCTTTTGGTAAGCACAAGCTTAACGCACACCATGCAGTATAGGGGCCTACATGGATAGTTAGTGAATGGAATTACATGGGTTTTGGATTAGGTCTGCTGCCTTTAATCTTTTAATCGGAGACTTAGGGGACAGGGGGAACTTCATTTAATGCGGTGGGTTGACAGTCCATGCATTTACCCCCCCCCCCCAATCGTTAAGCGTTAGGACATGTCACGTTAGAAGTGATGACTAAAAAAAGTAATCAACTTTTTGGCAGAAAATATTGGGGTTTTTCGTCGACATTTTCGGGCGGATGACAAAAAAGGTCATCAATTTTTTTGGCTGGCAAAAAATGGAAAATTTCGTCGGCGACTCAGCCATTCGTCCTCCCAAAATCTTCGGCCGGTCGTTTTAGACCCCCCCCCAGTCTCCGCCCAATTCTCCGCCCGTGTGCGTATGACTTGTAGGCGTGCATGTATGAATGTATTCATTCCATTCATCCCAGAATTTATGTAGCATTTCTTCTAGGGGCTATTCAGAAGCGCTCCCAGCTATAATACGGAAAAGTGCAGTTTTTGAGTTTTATAAAAAAAATCTAACTTCAGTAATAACCCCAGGAAGCAGACGTTGCTCCTGTGGGAACCCATTCCAGATTGCTGGGTCTACTACGGGAAAGGCTCCATTCTGCAATCCTCGGGTAATTGCCCCGGACAATTACCTCCCCCATGCTGAATGAATGACAATCGGCAACAACTAAGCTTTAGACATGATTATGCTTGTACCGATATATTAATAACATAATTATGATAATATTGTATAATATTCATTCAGATTATATAATAATTTGTTAAACATGCGATATTATTAGAGAACCATGCAACGTCACAGTGTGGAATGAAATGCGTTTAAGAAAATGCTGGTTATTGTTAAAGATTTTATTCAACTTAAAAGGAAAGCTTGCGAGCTACTTCACGAAGATAGCTCAACAACACTGCGCTCATTGTAGTTGCAAACGATGGTCAGAATCCGTGCGTTCCTTGGTTCTAGTTGTTTAACCTTAGCTGTTCTTTCGTCATTCTTTCACTCTTACAATGGTAATGTAATGTATACTTGTATAGGCCTACTCTGGTTCCGATTGTTTAACAATTATTATTGTTAGAGTCTTTGATGTGTGACAAGTCTTTCATGTCTAAAACTTATTTGTTGTTTTGTCAATCTTTCACTCTTTAAATGTCCATGAATGTACCTCGTCAGTACAATACGGCTTTTTCTAATTATTGTTTGATGATTAGTTTTTAATAATTAGTTTTTGATATGTGGCACGTCTTTCATATCTAACACTTAGTTGTTGTTGTTGTTGTTGTTGTTGTTGTTGTTGTTGTTGTTGTTGTTGTTGTTTGGTCATTCTTTCAGCAATGGCAATAAATTGTCCGGGGTAGTTGTCAGCGGGGTTTTTGGCACGGGAGTTAATGTCTGGAGGGGGTAATTGTCCTGTTGCGTATGTGGTGACTTATAGAGCGCACTTTGAGAACACTTCAGAACGATGTTACATGTATCAAATAATAATAAATAAATAACAATAAATAAATATAATATTATTATATTTATTTATTGGCTTTCAGGGATCATCCGTCGAATTTATACGTAACAGCCTAACATCATCAAATGAGCTCATCTTCATCGGAGATTCCAAAATCGAAATAAATGAACGGATGAGCAGCAACGAAGCCGACAGAAATTTCTTCAAGTAGGCCTAACTGTGTTTACCGCGTTCACAAAACTCGCCTTCCTCTGGTGATTTAATTTTAATGTATATCCGTTTGGATATTTGCATCCCCATCGATGAAGCCTGGGAATTGATAGGTAGAAATGGCATAGTAAGCCTGAAGGGAACAAGCCTGATTCCAGCAACAGCTAGAGAAGATTTTCTATGCGCGCATGCGGCTATTAGAGTTGCGTCAGAAAGTTTGAATCTGATGACATCAGTAGGCCTAAGAGTATTGGATTATCGCCAGGTCATCGTTTAGGATTTAATTATAGGCGAATATATTTCTTACCCGAGGATATGGTCTTCTAGACCTACCTTCTCTTGAGTGGTTTTATCCTCTGCGGTATTACTTCTGAAAGATGAATATTGTGAAGTTAGTATGAGCATTCACAGCGCTCCATTTGGAGGTAGTAATAATTATTTTCATGTAACCAACGCAAATGCGTGATTGTTTGATAAAGATAATATATTAATATTAATGAAGCATGTTCTCTAATTCACTATTTTAAGCCGCTGACTTAATTATAGGATCTTTGCTTTGGAGAAAATCTTGTCAAATAAGATGCTTTCTTTGGTTTGAAACAGATTTCTGTCCAAACGTCACTTTGCCTGCGAAAATAACGCACGGTTTGGAAATGCTCTTGACGGAGGTTGGGACGTATGCTTAGCTGAACCCTACCGTCCTAAGCCACCCTGTCTCGTTTACTCGTTTGGGCAAGTATATAACTAGGGTTACCATAAGTGCACAAATTAAAAAGAGGACACACAAAATGTTCATCCAGTTACCGTCCCGTAGCCGGCACCTAGCCTCCAAGTGCCGTAGACCTAGGCCTAATGTTACGCCAATGTTGTATTGTACAAATAAAAGTAACGTTAAACAACACAATATATTGTTCTTATTGTAGCCTACATGGCTTCAATTTAAACTTTATTGAGTGAGTGTTCAGTAGGCCTAATTCAGCTCAGTACACATTACATTACTGTCACTGACTGTACACGGAAGCAAAACAGTGACAGATTCGTCGCTTTTCAAACCCAGTGTTACTAAAATTTGGTTACTTTGGTATATTATGAAGTTCCCCAAACACCCTTAACATGCTTCGGCGTTTAGATGTGCGCCTTTAAATCCAGTGCAACCTTATTGGCAACTGACATATAAGTTCCGCTGCCGCATGTCAAGCATTCAGCTTTCAGTCATTCATTCATTCATTCAAGAATTTATATAGCGCTTCTTCAAGGGGACTACTCAGAAGCGCTCCCGACTCTAGCACGGCAAAAAAGGACAGTTTTGAGTTTAATAAAAAATGTTCCAGTAATAACCCCAGCAAGTAGACGTAGCTCCTGCGTTGAGTTAGAAGGTTTGTCCGTGAGAGTAGTCCGTGGTGGTCCGGGTAGAGTTACCATAGGATCAGAGGAGCGGAACAGCTACTATAAGGCAGAGCTCTGCGCCAACTTGAGAGTGTCGGCGCGGCGCGCCGGTAATTTTTTTCGGCGGCGGCGGCGCGCCGACATACAAAAGTCGGCGGCGGCGGCACCCTTGAGATATCGACTGCGCGGCGGAATAGTGCTCCAACTTCGCGTACTTATTTTAGATTTTTTTACACAAGCGACATATGTTATAAAAACCCGTGATCAGAAATTAATTTTGGCAATTACCGGGTCTTAAATTAATATTCACGAGAAACAATAAGTATCAGATTAGACGTTTAATAAAAAAAATTCTACAAAGAGTTGATTTACAATCCACGTGACGTTTTCAAATTCAGGCCTCCAGCTTACGTGACCTACTAATAAAAATTATAGGATTGTTTGCGCAGTGGCGGCGCTACCTGCCTATTTTACTTCTGACCTGCCTTATGACCCGTCAAAAATTCTTGAGGCCAATTTTCTTGACGCAACCTGCTGAAATTGTAAAGCTACATGTATGCAAACATACATACATATATACAATCATACATACATACATACATACATACATACATACATACATACATGCATACATACATACATACATACATACATATGTACATACATACATACATACATACATACATGCATACATACATACATACATACATACATACATACATACATAGTATGTATGTATGTATGTATGTATGTATGTATGTATGTATGTATGTATGTATGTATGTATGCATGCATGTATGTATGTTGTGTATTACATACATACATACATGCATGCATACAATGTCATACATACATACATACTTACATACATACATACATGCATACATACATGCACAAATACATACATACATACATACATACATACATACATACAAACGTACATGCATACATATACATACATACATACATACATACATACATGCACACATTCATACATGCATACATACACAGTACACACATACATTATACATACTGTGCTTACGTAGAAATGTTTGCCTGCCACAAAATGGGAGTTATTATGCATCTTATCAACAGATGAGGGTGCTTACAGTTTTTTCCCTTTGTCAAGGCACACTGAGTAGCAGACTTGATTAAAAATCGCCACCTTTCCTGATTTATCGGCCCAATAATCCGAACGACTTCCACGCGAAACTCTTATCATCTTCTATAAACCCAATTGCTATGCACAAGTCTTTCGATCTAAGCTAGCCAAGTCACAATAGGTTACACTTGTTTTATGCGGAAATGTTTTTATTTTCCTAATCTGATTCCATTTGTGAGACGTTGCTCAAATTTCTGACAAAATAGGACCTACTGGCCAATTGCCTAACATTGCTCCATTGTGCATATATACAGGCCTATCGAAAGCTTAATTAATCACCAATTTCACATAGGTCACGTACAGCGTGGGTGTTTTATGCTGGTGAGAAAAATTGGAATTAGGTAGTAACTGGCCGGCAATGGAGAATCACAAGCCTTCAGACGCGACCAACCGCCTACATAAAATTGCAGAGCGCCACATCTTTGCAACGCAATAGTAACGTGTATACTAATACTAGAGGGCAGACGGTTCTGTTCCATCCTAGCGGTCTACCAGGCAAGAAAGTACACACGTCATAGCACTCACTTAGGGCTTAGGCCTACCTGGAGTTCTTTTTACCTTTGCTGATGCCATAATTCAAGTCGAATCACAAAATCCACAAAAGTTTAAACGTTAAGCGCACTGTTCGAAAACTCTAAACGAATGGGTAGCATCATAGGTTTCCCAATTCATAGCATTGAGTCAAAAACGGTGTTGCCAGGAAAAATCGAAGTAGATAAGAGAAGGATTCTATTTTCACTGACGCAGCAATTTTTTCTCGAAATCATGCAAGAGACGAAAAATGCAACGAAAAGAAATAAACGAATCCAAGTGGCATCAGCGGCGCGCCGACAAATTTTCGGCGTCGGCGTGCCGATTGAAAAAAATCGGCGGCGGTGCCCTTTAAATGTCGGCTGCGGCGCAGAGCTCTGCGGCCGGCGCAGAGATCTGCTACAAGGCGGGTGTCGTCTGGGCCGGGAATTGGAGGGTGGAGGATCAGATGAGACACGTCAAGAGTTCGTGAAAAGGAGTGTCTTAAGTTTCGAATGAAAAGCCCGAGGTGTGATGGATAGAGGAGCATGATGAAGGTGGTGGTGTGTGATTAGTAATGATGATGGAGGAACTGAAAAGGATCGGAATTCTGGAGGCAGATCATTCCAAAGGCGTGGTGTCGTAGTCAAAATATATCTTTCCTTAGGCTTAAAATGTCTAGTAGCCTATAAGTCTATTAAATTGCACCGACACCGAGTGTCCACGTTTCCAGAGATAACAATCATTGCATAGACTATGCTCGATTGGCGATAAATTTCTTTCTATATTTGTTTTCAGTATAAACAACGATTTCAGTTTTGATGACGCCATATCCGCAAACCTCAGCTGTACTGTTCGATGCTTTGATCCAAGGTATAACATGAGGACATTTAGGAGTTATCGTTGGATCCTGATAAGTCGAGTCACACGAACCATTCAGATCTAACAATGTCTGAGTCTCCAAAATTAATGATATCGATATAAATCTAGATGGTCGCAAAGCTCAAAATATTTAGGCCTACACCTGCACTTCTGCATCATGGCTATAGCCAGGAAACACTTTTGTTCGGTTTAAGTTCAACAGGGGTGTTTTCAACGGGGCATGGTCGTACGTTTCGACATTTTTTTTATCGACAGCAGCAAATGCATATATTTGGATACACCCAACACTTCAAGACCATGAGTGCCAAGACAGTTCGAGACAGTTTATGATGGAGGGGAAGTCGATGTAATAAAAAAGATTTTAAAAGCATGTGCGCAGAATCGACATATACGGATGCTAAGTTAGAATTTTCAAAATGTTTGGACAAGAGTAGCCTACGCCTTGCTTGTTATAAGCATGGCTCGATGACGCAAGGACATGGGCTTAGAAAGTAACATTTAGTCACTTAAAATTTAAGAAGAATAACAGGGAATTATATTTTCATAAATGCTATCGCGAACCCCGCCATATCCTTTGCGGACCCTATTGGTAAGCATGCAGATCACAGATTGGACACCTCTGTGTCGTAGACTAATTTTCTGCGTTAATTAAAGCTTTCTAGGCGAAAAAGTTTCAACAACAGCTACTGTTGTGAGATCTGTTAGTGAGCCATTCTGGGGCACTTCCAAGTTATGAAAGCACGGTAGTGCACGGTTCCAGAAGAATGAAAGTCTGTCAGCAGAATTTTCTGGCGCAAAATGTAGCGCTCTGACCGACATATTTCAGTTTATTAGTTTTTCTTTTAGAACATTATTTTACTATAGGATGTGCAAAAACTTGGTTTTAAATTAACATCAAACCAACTCTTCAACGACTGTATCTCTAATTAATTTTGTCCTCTAACGATTCTCCATCGCCTATGCTTTCTGGATACGATTCGACTAACTCTTCCAAGGCTAAACCTTAAATCCCAATCTGAGGTACTTACTTGTTACAATGTTTAACGACACTGCCATATCAAAGATGATTAGTGTCGCCCTCCTTTATCCAGGCTTGGGACTGGCACTGGCAGAGTACAACCAGTGGCGCAGTTGCCAATCTGAGGTCACTTTCTTTCCGTAAGCATATTTACAGTTTTTCTGTTCAGTAACAGGTCCTTCTTCTCGCCTAACATTCTTCCATTCTCTGCAAAAGGCTCTAAGCAGGTGTGGATCTCTGTTTTTAGCCCTGTGCTGTGGAATGGTCTTCCTAGGAACCTGTGACCTCAGGTCCTTCCCTCACCGTTATTGCAGGCGGTCTGCTCAGTTGGTATAGTTAAGATTTGTGTATTCTGTGATCTCCGTTCTTGTGAATTGTTTAAATTGCATAAGTGTACATTGTAACCGGTTGCGGTGTGTCAACCGGATTGTTAATAAAGAGAATATTATTATTATTATTATTATATCGGCATATTAAAACTACTTTGTTTTGATTGGCCTGGATCGGGAGCGATTTGTGGTGTAGATACTAATTAAAGCGGAGCTACATAAATTTCAACCGATTGATGGAATTTAAAATAGGTTTTCTGGAATTGCAGTATGTCAGTAAAGGACTATCGGCGAAGCGATAACGTCTGGTTTTACCAGATTGGAATTGGTGGAGATGACAAAGTCAATAAAAAAGGATGGAAACTGAAAACTCTGTCAACAATCATCAAATCTATGAACGACACAGGTGTAAGTTCACTTTCCATGACAATTTATTCATAATTATCATAGTTCAATTATATTCTGACTATAATTGTCTTCGAATGCATTTTATGCATAAAGTCGTTTTTAACTCAGCATGTGGTCCGACACTTCCTATTAAAGTCGACACTTTACTCACTTATATGCGAACCAATATTCGAAATAATAGTGGGTTGGTTTTTAAATTCACATAATTATTACTTTGTCGTTTGCAATTGCAGATCATCATCGATTACCTGAAGATAGACGTAGAAGGCTCTGAATGGCCGTCACTTACCCAGATGCTGTCAGATGGATCACTATCGAACGTCAAACAACTTGGGATAGAATTGCATTTTGGCGGAAAGTATTCTAACATCTCAATCGGCGACGCGTACCGAACCCTTAAACTATTAGAAGACCAAGGATTCCGCAGGTGGTACTTTAGTCTGAATCTATATAGCTTGAAGAAGACACCGAACGGATTCAGAAGCTGCTGTTATGAGATGGCCTACATAAACACTAACTTTCTAAAGTAGCATGTTGACCGTGCTACTAAAAGAACACCTTTAACTTCTATCTTGGCTTATGACTTGAATACTTAGTGGTGCGTGGCATTAAATATTTTCATTTAGTAAATCTGCTCATAATCACTCAGTTCCCTTATTATTTGCAAAAAAGCAAACCTTGAACAGTACTCGTGTAGAAAGCGAAGAGTAGGCTAACCGGCATAATGCTAGCATAATAATGCAGTTAACGATATTGCATCATTATTCTTCATTCCTACGTTTTCTGCTTCTTAAAATTTGATTTCCATCGACCAGTAACATTTTTATTACGGCTCTACTGCAACTACTACCACTACTACCACTACTACTACTACTACTACTACTATTACTGCTAATAATAATAATAATAATAATAATAATAATAATAATAATAATAATAATAATAATAATAATAATAATAATAATAATAATAATAATAATATAACATAATATAATATAACCGTTCAGCGCTTCAGCTCGGTGGCCTTTCGAGGCACTTTAGCTGATCTGGTTCCTGAGAAGATATAACAATAGCCACTACTTCCCTAGTTTTTTGTACTTTCTGTTACTGTTGTTGTTTGTTGAAGACATTAAAAGGATAATAATAATAATAATAATAATAATAATAATAATAATAATAATAATAATAATAATAATAATAATGATAATAATGATAATAATAATAATAATAATAATAATAATAATAACAATAATTAATTATAAGGGTGAAATTGGACGTAGCCTATACACTTACTACCAAAACTGAACATTGAGCATCTAAAATGGAAGTATCACAATAATTTATTAATAATAATCTCTAGCAAAAAAGACTACACCTTTTGGTGTGCTCATTCGCTCGTCTAAATTAATTCCTCTCTATCCGACCTATGCTATATTATGCTCTATTGCAGGGGTTCTCAAACTTTATTTTTATTGTACCTCCAAGTAAAAAAAATCGAATGATTGCGTACCCCCAGCAAAATCAGATCAGAAACAAAATGCCATTGCGAAGTTTCCTAGCTTGCAATCATGCAATGACAACTAAAAGTCCTGTTAATCATGATTCATTGGTGACATCGTGTTGCCTATTCGAGTTGTAGGCAATATATAGGGAGCAAACTTTAAAATGTATGATTTATCATGTAGGCTAATCATATAGAAAAGAGAAAATTGATTAATTACCCTTGTAACAAAGAGCTATCCTATAGCGTCATGGTGCTACAGGCTTGTTTTTGACTACCACAGATTTCTGGTTTAATATTTGTCAATTTCCAACGCAAATTTAGGCCATATTTGCCTTTGATGGCAATAATAGTTTAAAAACCAGTTTCACACAGAATTATGACGTGCTCAAAGGAATCACAAATTTTAAAGCTCGACCAGAAATTAGCAGGCCTACTCAATTAGGCTAATTCAGCTCTCCAACATAGAGCTCTATAGGCTATAAGCTGAGAATTTCTAGCTTTGGTTCTTTCAACCATTTATACACTGTTTCAAAATTAGAGTAATGTGCCTAAACATAAATATGTTGTATACACTATATGGCATGCTAGTCAAGTAATATAGTGTGAAATGAATGGCGATTGTTGTTAGGTCTATATCTTGCAACGTTAAAATCATTGCTAATCAAGGAAAGATGGACACAAAGCCCATAAACTAAAAAAAATAATATTTTTGGAATTTTTCGCGTACCCCTTACCGGCACTTGGCGTACACCCAGGGGTACGCGTACCACAGTTTGAGAACCCCTGCTCTATTGTATCCACATTCAACCTACTGTGTGCCTAGTTTATTTTTAACTTTTAGGCTACTTAGGCTACAAATCTAATCTCATGAGAGTAGTCACTCATCAAAAATATGCAATCCGATATAATATCTAATATTCTTCACCGAGCCCACACTGCTCAGTATAGGCTACTTCAGAGAATTTTGGATGATTAAAAATCGATCAGATAAAACGCTTGCAAATAGGAGAATTTATGTGCCGCTATGACAACAGCATTTTACCAATCGTATTTAATGATTTTTCAGCCTCACCTCTGATCGCCACATTTATCCATAAATGGTCATTGTAGCAGTTTAGACACAGACATTAATGTAAAATGTTATTGGGTTTAACTCCCGTTTATTCTCTCGCTCGTGCTGTCCTCTTGTTCCTTGATCTTCTCCTAGCTCCCTAAGTAACCCACTCTTATAGCGCCATTACATCCCTTCCCCTCTTAAATATTTCCCTCCCATCTTAATTGCAACGAATCAATGTACAGATTTTACATGTTTCATGGGTTGAAATCTATCAGCCATGGTGGAGCCCTTTTTCACGGTTCGATCGTCTCAACAATGTCCCTTGTCCAGATACCTCAACTGAAGGTCCAATGTGGGAGGCTCCCCTCCAACTGATCGCTGTAGCACTGGTTGTTGCACGACTGTGGCAGGTTCAGTAGATGCATCATTCAGAAACTCCAGTTCGGTGTCGACAGGGTTGTCATGGACGACTTTGGTGTCGACTGGGTTGTCATGGACGACTTTGGTGTCGACAGGGTTGTCATGGACGACTTTGGTGTCGACTGGGTTGTCATGGACGACTTCAGCGTGAACAGGTTTGAAGAACGAAGAGCTGCGAGTTACTTGTCGCTCTCCTCTCCTCGCGGTAATCATTGAACCTCTCGGCTGACGATCTCATAAGGCAGAGGTTCAAAGGGAAGGTTGCTTTTAGAATATGTCGCTGGTGACTTTAGCAGCACTGAATCACCAACAGCCAAAGATGAGGGCTGGGCATGAGATTCACGATCTGCATGCGCCTTCATTGCATCTTTCTGACGAGCATCACGGCAGCAAAGATTATCGTCCTCTTCTTTCCTCCCCAGCTGTGGCAGTTTCACAGCTAAAGGACGGCCAAACAACAGTGTGGCCGGTGCAGCCCCAGTCGTGGAGTGCGGGGTGGCCCGGTAGTTGCGAAGGAATCCATATACATGTAATTCCTGCTTCCAGTTTCTGCTTTCCACGTGTGCTGTCCTGATCACCTTAGCAGTCCTCATGAATCGCTCAACCTCCCCATTAGCTCGGGGCCAATAGGCTAAGGTGTAATCCTGCGATGTTTAAAACCTAAGTTTGAACTGAACATTCGAAATTCCCTGCCGTTGAATGGTGGCCCGTTGTCCGATTTGAGTGTCTTTGGTACACCATACTCTGAGAAGACCTTGTCAATTCTTGGGATGACCGTCGTGGGAGTGAAAGATGATATTATATATACCACTGGAAATCGGGAATGCTCATCATACACGACCATCAAATATAATTGGTGTCCATGGAAAACTAAGATTGAGTTTGGTTGTTGAAGTGTTTGTCCTGTTGGCTCTGTCTTTCCTTGTCAATTGGTTGTTCTCGACCGGTCGGTTTTCAGTCTCAAACAGGTATCAGCACACTAATAAAATTACAGATTAACTTATTTATAACAACCTATTGTACAATTTCTCGAAAATATGAACTATCTACTATAAGCTTACATGTACATATAAAAACTATCTGGGGTACCCGGGAAATTTAGAATTCGCCGCCTTCCCGGCCAATCCCCTACTTTCCTACCCTCACTTCGCCCTATTCCCTCCCTCCCCTATCCTCCCTCCCTCTCTCCTTCCTTCCGTTCCTCCCGTTCTCACTAAATATAATGATACATTCGCTTATAATTATACATATATATATATATCGTCTAACAAATATTTTACAAAGTGTGCGATACTGTGGGTATGTGAGTGAGGGAGGAGAGAGGGAGGGGGAAGATAGGGGTTCAAACTGTGGCCGTGTTTATCTAACAAGCAAACACACAGAATTACTCAGATTATCTGAGTCATATATATATATAATTATATATATATAAGACTAGCTGTGGCATTTATCCAAATTTAAAATTCCATAACTCGGGATTTAAAGTGAATTTAAAGCTGAAAATAGTCGTGATGACCTACAAATTCGCATGAGAAGAATTTAATAAATGTTTGGTCACACTAACGCGACCAGTTTCAGAGCCTTTCATGGGAGAAACATACCCATAGAATCGCAAACTTTCTAAAATTTATGTTAGATGATATCTATACTATAAGTCAGATCTGTATGTTAATTTGCATAACCGTCCCAAGAAAGGCTCAGACGCCGATTCATTTCGCAACACCAAACAATTTTTTACCTTCTCATGCGAATTTGTGGATCAGGATGACTATTTTCAGCTCTCAATTCACCTTAAAGCCCGATATATCAACATTTTAATCCTAGCCCTATAGCGCCTATAGAGATTTGATAAGCCATGCT
Source organism: Lumbricus terrestris (assembly GCA_949752735.1). Taxonomy (NCBI): domain Eukaryota; kingdom Metazoa; phylum Annelida; class Clitellata; order Crassiclitellata; family Lumbricidae; genus Lumbricus; species Lumbricus terrestris. The sequence goes on along the minus strand of OX457051.1, from coordinate 8,304,255 downwards.
TACCGTTGGACATCGCCATGTTAACCAGCAGAGGTCAGTTCGCACGAGTTCGTCATGTCTGACGTCATACTATAGATTTTCGTTTGTTCAACGATCCGGTTGACAAACCGAAACCGGTTTCAGTGTATAGACCTAATTATGCAATTGTAACAATAATATTCACAAGAACGCAGATAACAGGATTCCTAACTATACTAACAGAACAGACAGCCAGCAATAATTGTATCAACCAAATGTGTCACAGGGGCTTTACAATCCGTCACTTGACGTTTATGACTTTTATACAGTTATATTCCACAGTTATTCTGCTTCAAAATACTTTTTACAGAATGAAAATATCTTTTTTCTAACTGAAGATAACTGAAATTATATTCGTTCTATTCTGTAACTTGTAAAATCACAACAAGGGAGAAAATCGAGCTCAAAGTTTCAGTACATTTGTGTCATAAAAGTTCTTAGTAACCATTAATTGAATATTCTGCAATTTTCCTGGTCAATAAATGGGTATATTATGTATCGAATACAGCAAACGGCATCAAATTCGAGCAATTACTTTCCACATTGGGACTGAATTACAGGCAAATGCTGAATTGCAGAAGACGAATGAATGAGTCAGTGAAATAGCATAGGAACAAACGCTTCCAAGAGTACTCGGCCAGGAGTGACATATATCGGACCCTATGAGTGTATTATTTCAAACACACAATCAACCAGGCACTACAAGATATGTGGACCTTTGTCCATTTATAATCTAATTAAATGTAAACATTGCAACTGATAAGCAGCGTCTTACGAGTAGGCCTTTTGCCCTATCGGCTCCCTTAAAGAAATATTTACCTAACAGCTTAGTCTATATAGAAACATGAATAAAACAAGACAATTGTGTCCGATTACAATTTGAACGTAGTCTCATAACTCATGCAAGTCTATTCAATTCTCATAAGGAATTCTAATTAGGCCTATCTACACACATACACAATAATATTGTTCCTATTTATTATCTCGTACACACATCGCACGAACGCGCAAACACTCTAGGTAGGATAGATGAGAGCCGATTCAATTTGCATCAAGTTACCAAGAGCCAGAACTAATCAAACTTCCTATAGATCTATAATTATGCTGGGTGACCACTGATGGGTGGGCTGTGGGTGCATGGATTGCCAGTGTACTCATGTTTACCAAATAATTGACCGCACCGTTGATCTCGACTCGGTACCTCTCATTCTCCAAGCCAGCGTGTTATCTAATGAACTACCCCTAACGAACAATCAACCAGGTTGCCCTTATCACAATTTGAGCAGTTTACAAGACTTTCGCTATTTCCTAATTAACGATGTAAAATAATAGGCCTATTGATACAAATTCTTTCGAAAGCTAGCGCTAGCTGTAGGCCTGAGTAAGAAAAGGAGCAACAGAACATTTACGGGTAGGTGCGCATGCGCAATATCGAAAGTCAGTCTCGTAAACCAATAAGACTCTCAGAAAACTGGGTCGGAGGCGTGGTTTGAGCAGTTGTCAGGTGGCCATTAGTTGATGCTAAACTTTATAGCCAAACTTTGTCACATTCAAGTAGGTGGCAGAATTTACCAGAACCGTTTAACGACCAAAACCGACTATTAAAATACGCAGATGACACCTACCTACTAATTGGCTCGAACAACATCAGATCAACCCAAAGTGAACTCCAACACATACAAACGTGGGCCACCAGCAAAAACCTGCACATCAACCCAAAAAAGACCAGGGAAATGGCTGTAGTGAGGAGATCACATGCTTCATTGGCCTCCATGTCGTCTATTACAGGTGTTAAGAGAGTCACTTCTATAAAAATACTGGGTGTTACAATCGGTGAACGTCTTACTGTTTCGGAGCATGTTGACAATACCCTAAGCTCATGTGCCTCCTCTGTCTACGCTTTACGCGTGCTGAGTGCTCATGGCATGCCTGGACCGGCATTGCATGTCATCACTCGAGCGACTACAGTAGCGCGTCTGCTGTACGCCTCTCCAGCCTGGTGGGGACTGCTGAGCGCGGGAGAGGTCGACCGCATCGAAAGGTTCTTGGGACGCGTCAGACGAGCTGGATTCCTCCCCTTAGACTCCCCTAAAGCAGACATTATGGCTGAGACTGCTGATGCTGCCCTCTTCAAAGCAATAATTAAAGACAAAGATCATGTTCTACAGAAATTTTTTCTCTTATAGACGTCCTGACAAATACAATCTGCGTCCTAGGCCGCATCCATTCGAACTTACCAATAAAAACAATAAAAATTTCATAACACGGATGCTGTATAAAAACGTTTACTAGACTTTATTTGCTGCTCCTCTGTGCTTGTTAACTGTCGCGTTATGTCGACTGGTTTTTCAATAAAACGAATATTATTATTATTGTTTACACTTTAAAACAATTTTCCATATTTTTGACCTCTGTCGCCTGTTTGGCCTTCTATCTCCCTATCTAGATTCCGACAAACGACGGGAAACGAGCGCCTTTGTCACATTTATTATCTCGTACACACATCGCACGAACGCGCAAACACTCTAGGTAGGATAGATGAGAACCGATTCCATTTGCATCAAGTTACCAAGAGCCAGAACTAATCAAACTTCCTATAGATCTACAATTATGCTGGGTGACCACTGATGGGTGGGCTGTGGGTGCATGGATTGCCAGTGTACTCATGTTTACCAAATAATTGACCGCACCGTTGATCTCGACTCGGTACCTCTCATTCTCCAAGCCAGCGTGTTATCTAATGAACTACCCCCTAACGAACAATCAACCAGGTTGCCCTTATCACAATTTGAGCAGTTTACAAGACTTTCGCTATTTCCTAATTAACGATGTAAAATAATAGGCCTATTGATACAAATTCTTTCGAAAGCTAACGCTGGCTGTAGGCCTGAGTAAGAAAAGGAGCAACCGAACATTTACGGGTAGGTGCGCATGCGCAATATCGAAAGTCAGTCTCGTAAACCAATAAGACCACCAGAAAACTGGGTCGGAGGCGTGGTTTGAGCAGTTATCAGGTGACCATTAGTTGATGCTAAATTTTATAGCCAAACTTTGTCACATTCAAGTAGGTGGCAGAATTTACCAGAACCGTTTAATATCAAATTTTAGGGTATAACCTATCACCAGGTACACATGGCTACAAGAAATAGTCAGGTCAGCTTATGAAAACTCGGTCGCTCATGGCGAATTTTAACTTTGAAAATAGGCTATTTGGGACCAAGATTCAACGCGAATTCTTACACCACATGCGCCAAAAGTCATTTTCCCTCCACCAATCATTTGAATTCAAGATTTTTAATTGTAGATATTGAAAGTAGACATATTTTTAAATAACAATACACTAAAAAACAAATTTCTATATTTTTTATCTCTGTCGCCTGTTTTGCCTTCTATCTCTCTATCTAGATCTCGACAAACGACGGGAAACAAGGCCCTGTGTCACATTTAGATAATCTCTTCAAAGTGTCTTAAATTGAGAGTATGTAGGTGTAGACGCCCAGGTGATGTGTTCTAAACTTTTGTAGTAGACCTAAGCTGTTGCAGTGCATTGAAAATTGCCGATGATTGGTAGGGGTGAGTGATTGGTAAGTGGGACACTTAAGGGAATGACGTGCAGTCGAGGAGTCGATATACTAAAACAGACCAAACTAAATGCATACACAGTTTAGACTGTGTTTGAATCCAGGAGCTACTAAAGTGGGACAAAATAGATATTAAAGTGGTCCACAACTTGATGCTGCTTAGGAAGGCACGACAATCTATATTTTCTTCGGAAAACTGTAAAGTGGTCCACTATTGCTACTAAAGTGGTCCAACACTGATATGCTCTTTGAGCATCAAAACTTACGGGCCTATAGGCCTAGTTAACATACAAAAAGATAGTCAATGATAACTAAAGGCTAGAAGGTCGACTCTATGGTTATGTTAAAAACTCTAACATCATTTATCCATCTCAGCATGGTTTTCAACCGGGTCACTCCCCCTACATGGCCTTATTGAGTATGCAGGACATGATTTCAAAGGCTATTGAAAACAACGAATACTCAGTGGGAGTCTTTTTCGATCTCGCTAAAGCGTTTGATACCGTAGACCATAATATTTTGCTTAAAAAATTAGATTACTATGGAATTAGGGGGACACAGCTCAGATGGTTCGCCAGCTATTTTGAGAGCCGTACACAAAGAGTTCTCTGTAATGGTGTCCTATCTGAGCTAGGGATGATCAAATATGGAGTTCCCCAAGGTTCCAACCTCGGACCACTTCTTTTCCTTCTTTATATTAATGACTTGGCCAATGTCTCTCCTACAATGTTTTCATTCTGTTTGCTGATGATACCAACGTTTTTTACTCCAATAGCTCTTGGCAGACGTTGTTTCAGACTGTGAACATTGAGCTGTCTAGCATAGCTGCTTGGTTTTCTGCAAATAGACTCACCCTTAATTCTGAGAAAACCAACTTTATTTAATTTAAATCCCATCGGAAAATAAACCCCAGTAGTAATCTTTGTTTGCTTATTGATGATGTTTCCATCAATCAAGTTGAGTCGACGAAATTCTTAGGTGTGCATATAGATCAAAACTTGACCTGGAAAGTTCACATTAATCAAATTGCATCTAAAATTGCTAAGAATATTGGTATTATTTCCCGCATTGCTTATATCTTACCAAAGACAATTAGAATGAATTTATATTATACCCTCGTCTACCCTTACCTCACGTATTGCAACCTGGTTTGGGCATCGACATACGAATCTAGGCTTCATAAACTAATTATCTTACAGAAGAAGGCTGTTCGTATAATAGCGGGTATTCGTAAATGGGAACACACTGGCCCTTTCTTTAGTGAGCTTCATCTCCTAAAAATAAACCAGATAAAGGATCTCCAAATTTGCGAGTTCTTCTTTTGACTCGAACACGGTCTCCTTCCTTCGGTATTCCAAGGGTACCTCCCTCACGCCTCTGACATCCATTCGCATTTCACTAGAAATTCATCTGCATATCGCCCTGTCAGAGCTCAATCTAACACTAGGCGGTTTACTGTTAAATCTTATGGCGCTCAAATGTGGAATAAAATACCAATTGATATTCGTCAATCCAGTAGTCTGCAGGTTTTTAAAAAGAGACTTCATGTTTTTCTTTCCTCCACTAAGTCTACTTAGAAGTGCACATGACCACTTGTAGTTAAGGTTCTACTTAAGTATATAGTTAAGTTTGTTCCTCTACATGCTATTTGCAATGTAAACTTTTTGCAATCTGTCATCACCTAATTTGATTTAATTGTTTCAAATTTTTTTGCTATCTTGTACAATATTTCTTGGTATTTTTTCTTACTTGGGTGACCCTTCCCAGCGGGATGTCAATCCCTTTAGGGCCCCCCTTTGTAGCCAATGCTTGCATATTTTCTGTTTTTGATGTCATCTTGTTTTCTGGTTGCAATAAAGCGAATTGAATTGAATTGAAAAGGTAAGTTGTTGCGCACAGAGAGCACATAAAAATCATCATCATCTAAAATTCCATTTATCAGCAGATCGCTGTCCCACTTTGACAACAGCTGTCGCTAAAGTGGGACACCTATACACCAGCAGGCTTTGTAAATGCATGTTGCCATTTTATCAAGCACTCTTCCCATCTAAAACAATCAACGTAATCGTATTCTAGGGTTTAGATAACCTTATATTCAACAGGCCTATCAACACGTATGCTTAGTTCAGCTGCAATAGGCTGTCCCACTTTAGCAGCAGATCGCTGTCCCACTTTGACAACACAGCTGTCGCTAAAGTGGGACACCTATTATACACCAGCAGGTTCGTAAATCCATGTTGACATCTGGTGATTAAAACCGTTGATGGTAGTTCATTTCGTCAGTATATTTCAACACAACTTGCATTCAATAGAATTATTTAGCGTTAGTGTCGACAAGGGCCTTAGCAAGTTAATGTTATCAAAATTATGAATACCGCAAATTAACTAACTTTCGAAAATCGAATGTTACACACATAACCAAAGGCATTTAAACACTTCCAATAAGACGTGTGTAAGCACATATTAATGACGTCGGGTATATTGCCATAGACTATGTATTTTTAGATTTTGGATGAATTGGACATAATAATAATATAAGCCTCACTAGCTTAGCTGTCCCACTTTAGTGGCCTGTCCCACTTACCTATCACCCACCCTAGTATAAGATAGGCACAAGCCACTAAATAATCTTGCATAATGATCATTCATATCAGTTACGAATATTCTGTTGAAGAAAACATCAGGTAGCGCGTCATTGGTAAATTTTTAGACAAAGTTTTCAGCTAGACTGTTACACACATAACCAAAGGCATTTAAACACTTATTGAAAATTCCATTTTCATTCTCAAATGTCATAATATTATAATATTCTCCAAATCTGTCGTGTGATCTCCAGTTGCAGTGACTACAATTATTGCTCTTTTTGCAGAAGCATAGGCCTATCGCATTTTAGCCTAGCAGAATAGTTTGTTGCCAGACAATAATATTGCCACTATCAAAATATGGATTAATTAAATATAGTATTATCTTTTCGGATGTGTACAGGAATTGGGTAGGCTATGATATTCTGGCCAATATTTCAAGATTAGGCCTACTAGCAATTTTATTGATAATAATATCAATGTGCTCAGTTCATGTCAAACGTTCATCAATGCAAATTCCAAATTGTCCGCTCCGAATTGTCCGCTCCGAATTGTCTGCTCCGAATTGTCTGCTCCTAATTGTCCGCTCCGAATTGTCTGCTCCGAATTGTCCGCTCCGAATTGTCCGGGAACCCATTTTGAATGCATTAAGGCGCCCTTGCAGCCAGCGTCATGACCTTGTTACGGCAACACGTAAATTGTCGCAATCATTATAATTGCTTACAATGCGCACACAGTGTCATACTAGTCTTACTTACACATGCTCATACCTGCATACCAACCCATGCACATGACCTACATGCTAACGTTGCATATAACTTCTTACATTGGAGGTGAATCATACTACGTACAACTTGACAAACGATCATGGCTGCTAGACATAACTTGCCAACAGAAAAGATTTGATTGACGACTTTTCATATAAAGCTCTGACATTCGTGTAGAGAATTATGGTCAGTTGTTAAAAGACGACGCTTGAAACACATCTATGCTTCAGTGAAGAGGACCATTATTCTTATTGTACCTCAAGTACGTATTCCAATCACAAAGAGCCACGATGTATGTATTCAAAACGCCTCGCAATGTTTGGCTGTCGTTCTTGATCACCTATGAGTGATGGTAACCGAGTAGATTCATTGCTTAACGTGTGTACAATGCATACATGTATCATCAGACTTCCAGTCAACCTTCTGTATTAAAAATAATTTTTTTGTGGAGGACCAGCAGCTGACTGACGTCGTTGCTCAAAATAATGTCATAGCTGCGCACATCTTTTTCAGTTCATACGCCCCCCCTCATTGGTTCATTCTGACTCGAAGTTGTTTACGCATGTTTTCATGCTCTTCTCTCGTCCATTTCGACAGTGGCGTAGCTACCATGTGAGCAATGTGTGCAAAGCACACGGGCCCACGACCTCCAGGGGCCCACACAGATTGCTAAATTAATTATTTACTATAAGCTATCCTAATTACACTGGGCAACACACAAAATGTATCCTAGATGAAAATAGGAAATCTTTACTAATTTTGAGGTGGTGAACACGAATATGATGGTAAAATTTGTCGATTAGCTCTCATTCAGGAGAGACAGATATGGTTACGTACAAATGTCTCAGTACGCATTGAGTCGGCCTACATATGTGGGTCATGACCATTAATTTTCTCAACGCTGTATTTCAAACTACATATTGCAACACAATAATGTGTCGCAATGCATTAACCTGCCATGCAACCACTCCCCAGTGAGCAAGAAAATTTCCATAGTAGTTAAAAGACGCGAAATTGACCGGTGATCTTTGCTGTTCGAATGGTTTGGAAAGAATCATGCATATGACTAACTACTTTTGCATGGTTCCACCTACTTCTGCATTCATGACAAGGAAATGGAAGTGGTCAATAGCGTACCCCAATATACCATATGCAATCCGACCCACTCTGCATGGCGAAGGACTTCCCGCTCCGGATTCACCGAAAGAATTCACCGAAAGAATTTTTCATTGATTCAGACGATGAGGAGGGAAGCGAAGCGACTTCGAGTTCTCCGCAGCCTTCGACATCTAGGGATGATCCTTACGTCTGCCAAGGTGTATCATCTGTGCCACACATTCTCACCCAGGGTAAACTGAACGATTTTGTTCGCCTCCTAGACCTATCCAAGGCCAAGGCATAGTTACATGGATGAAGATTTAAATGAATGGAATCTTCTCCAAGAAAATGCCCGAGTGACATTGTTTCACACTCGTCATGGGCAGTTTGAGGAAAATTTCACCAAGGAAGATGACCCTGTCTTCTGCTTCAATGTAGATTGTCTGATGAATGCCCTCAAGAATGGCGACTATTCATAGACTCCACGAAATTGAGTCTCGATGCGGAGCTGCTGCATATTGGAAACCAGCTTTCATCCATTCCCGTCCACATGAATAGGCCTACTTGTACGCTCACCAGACATAATCCTGAGCAGTTATACAAGAGATAGTGGGATGTAGAAGTGAACATTTGCTGGTACAAATGTGATATGTACACATTGTTCTATTTATAATTAATAGAAACTCTTGATGATATCAGAGAAAATGGAGCTAATTATTGAATTTCATTGCCATATTCGTGTTCAGCACCTTAAAATTTGTAGGAAAGTGCAAATTTCATGTAAGATACAAAACTTTCATGAAAATTTGTTGTCCAGTATTAGTAATTCACATTATTTTGTGATAGATTCGGTTTTTGCGAACACACTTGCATTAGGCTACTTCGTTACTTTACTGGCCATTAGGCTACTTCGTTACTTTACTGGCTCCTGTCAACTTGCTGTTGACAGGCAAAACTGTTGCCTACTGAGTCCGAACTCCTTTTAAATTATGTTTTCGTCTCGAGTCATCACTGTCACATTGCAAGATGACATTTAGTGTACATGTATGTGAACGATAATAAAGAATAGGTCCAATAAGCTTATATTTCTAAATCTGAGAACATGAAACGAATCATATCGGCATAAGATTTTAATTTCGCTGCTTCGCTTTCCTATGCAGAGGGTAGCCTATAAGGGCGGATAGGTGTGATTATGTCCGCCTATATGTCACATTTGTGTATTGCAATTAAACGGGGCGCTGCAGAAACCTCCTACGTCTCACAGGCATGCTCGTGTATTCCGGTAGGCCTACTTTGCTGGATTTGGTAACGGTAGTGACCTGACATTTTCAACCAGGGTGAGAACTGCCGGTGGTTTCAATTTTCAATTTCGATTTTTCCATGAATATATCACAAACAATTTTGGCAGTAAAACAAAGGAATTAAGTAAATTAGTGGTTATCAAGTGGAGACTCAGAAGGGATGGACAATCCCGCTATTAGGGCCACCAGTAGCCTAATCACAGAAGTACAAAGCACGAATGTAGGCCTACATGACAGCCAGTGGAATCATTTCAGAAACACAAATAATCAGGGAAGAAATTATAAGAAGTCAACTTAACTAACGCTTAATCAATACTTAACTAAGACTGAAAGTGGTTCAACCCTCTCTAGTCTTTTATAGGTTCACATGGTTGTCTTCTTTACAGTTTTTCACGACCAAACCCCCCTTGGATAATAGTCTGACCTCCAGTTATTTTTCTACAATTCTCAAACTGCTCTCAACTCCTTTCAGCTCTCACCCCAAAGTCAGAGAGATACCAAAATTGTGCGGGATCAGGGTCATAGACTCATAGGAATCACTTAGCCTATTTGCCACAATTTTTGCACTTGTAATTGCTGAACTAGCTTTTAGGTAGGCATATACTGTGACAAATTGATGATTGTATCGTTTTTGGTGTGCAAATTTTATTGTAAATCATAGACAAGAATTGGTACAATGTTGATATTTTTCCTTCACAAAATGCTGGAAAGAAAACTCTACGATGCCATGACACCGTTTTAAGTAGACCCATTAATAATAAGTGGACATGTATGTAACGTGATAGATTTTAGATTTCGAATGAGAAATCAATGATTAACAATTTAATTCATCTGTCTTATTCGTGCAGCATTCATGTTTATCCTGTGAGTTGCAGGCCTATTGCATGTGTTATGTATAGTAGCGAACACGCCATTGATTGGTTTTTGGGATCTTAGTTGCTAGAAAGCGAAGATATCGGTCCTAAAAGGCGAAGCAGGGGCCCATGCGGAATCTCTGCACACGGGTCCACAAAAAACTGGCTACGCCACTGCATTTCGATGAACTAAGTAAGCTTATGGTAAAATCAAGTTTAGATTATATTGCAAGCATCACTACCACATTCATGCATCTCTCGAATTTTCATGAGATTTGAGTTCTAAACTCTTTATAATCATACAAGATGCTATTCTCAAGTGTAGAGGTTTGTCTCAGACTCATAAAGATTTTCTACTACTAGAGTTTCACGTCTATGCATTTTAGCACCTATTATACGGAAACAGTCACCTCTACAATATGCTGAATTATTTGTCAATTAATTATTGGACAGTAAAGAAGAAATGAGAAATGGATTATGTTTTAACTCTGTTCTAAGAAGAATACAGTTCTGTTCTTTGCTGCTGCCGTGATCTTGATGCATTGGTTTAAGAAAAATGAATCTGAAAAAGAAACACTTTAAATTTGAGTCGAGTTTACGTTCAAACTCCCGTGGCAACTGTTTTCATCGCCTCCAACTACTTCAACATAGCCTACGACACTGTCAAC
>OX457051.1:8220886-8290886 GCA_949752735.1 Lumbricus terrestris | reverse complement strand
GAAGGCATGAACAAGAACTACTAACGCATCATGAGAGAGAGCGTGTAATCACTCGAAGTTGACGAAGCTGGTAGTAACAGATTCGAGCAACAAGGTTGACATGCTGGCTGAGACTGAGTTCACAGTCGAGAGTAACAGCCAGGTCACGAACCGTGGAAGAGAAACTAATGTCAGGGAAGATTTGGGCTAGCAGAGCAGATCGATATTCTCAAGTTGCCGACGGCCACCCAGCCAAATGAATAATTATTGTGTCTTACTGGGATTTAGGAGAATCATCGTCATCATTATCATCAAACGAGGATGCATTAAGGTCCGTATATAGGCTACACTGTGTCCCAATAAATCGGGCACCCTTTTTATAAAGTGAATAAAACTGGTAACTATTCATCGATTGTCAAAATTTTAAAACAGGCTTGATCCTGAGATAATTATCTACAAATTGGTAATTTATGAACGGCCCTCACTAAAAAATTACGTCATAATGACGTCGCTAATTTACATATCGAAACCAAGTGTCAACAAAAATCGTTAGAGAATGGCGTTCAGCCAAGAAGACAAAATTGTAATAAAATTCTTACGGAAAATAAACATTACGGCGCAAAAAGTATATTCGAAAATTTCCGGACAAGGGATGGACAGTGAGTGGTCTAATTTCTAAATAAGCTTCTAAGAAAAATTGATTTGACCGGTTCGTCGGAGCGTCACGCCGACCATAGCGGTACTTAACATTTGAATTCTCTGAAGCAAATGACGTTATTGTGACGTCAATATTCATGCCAGAAACTTCATATTTGAATCAGTGTAAGATAATTATCTCAGGATAAAAATAGTCTTGAAATTTTGACAATCGATTAAGATTTTCCTGTTTTATTCACATTATAAAAAGGGTGCCCGATTTAATAATTACATGTATATACATTTCTACAGTGGAACACCGTATTCCGTTTAGGCCTATCCACTATTTATCCATAATGAGAAATCATGTTAATCGCCAACCCGATGTGCAACGATTGGGCTACAATGTGCAAATAAAAAGTTCAACAATGCATTGAGGACATTTTATTGATAACACACGTCTTTGAGCACTTAAATGTTTGTAATTCCGCAACTTCTAGAGATCGATACTCGATTGACTGCGGCGCTGCGCGGGCACTAGGCTATACCGGGTGCGAATTCGTAGAACATACATGGATACGAGTCCAAGGCTTTGATTACCCAATAGGGAAGCGAGTTATAAATGGCGTGACCTGATTTGTAACTTTCGTACGTGAGTAAGTAAATATTCTTGTTAAATGCAATTGGTTTAGAAATATTATTATTTTTCAGTGTCTCAAATTTTGATTAAATGGATACGAACGGAGCGCGTTTAGAAATTTTAGTAATTAGTCCTAATGATTATTCAGGTAACGTGAAATAAAAAATACGCGCTGCGAAGAAGGTTCATTGTAGGCCTAATCGATGGCCAGACGAAATGCACTAGCGTGCGCGGCATAGGATCAGAGGTTGCCTCTAAGATAGTCAAAAGTCCTACATTTGCCAGAGGGTGAGATTGGGCGGTGTCACGACAACTGGTTCACGGACAACTGGCTCACCGACAGCTGGTTCACCGATACCTGATTAAATTGGAAATGGATTGATGAAAATAACGCTTGAGAAATGGAAACAGGAAAAAGTTTGTATTTTTACTTGAAATAGAAGCTCGATTGATGAAAATGTCCGTCCTTGAATTGGAGCTGGATTAATGAAAATATATTTGCTTAAATTGGAGCCTGATTGGTGAAAATGTTTCTGCGTTTATTGGAACTGAATTAATGAAAATAACTTGGTTGAACAGAGGCTGGATTTTTGAAAATTATCGCTTGATAAATGGAAGCTGGATTAATGAAAAAAAACGCTTGGAAAATGAAGTTGGATGAAGATTCTCTATAGGTGAAATAGAAGCAGGATTGACGAATATAACGCTTGATAAATGGAAACTGGACTGTTGATTTTCATTCATGTATTTCAACATGCATCCAGCTTCTATTTAAGCTGTAAAGCCGTTAATCCAGCTTCGGTCTTTTTTGCAGCGAGGCCATCACCAACCTGTTTTCGATTTAGAATTAATTACTAAAATTTTTAACGCGCTCCGTTCTTATCCATTTCATCAAAATTTGCGCCACTGGAATATAATAATATTACTAAACCAGGTAATTTTGTGAATACTACCTTGTGAAATATGATTATATTTATCAGAATTATCAGAATATATTTACTTACTCGCGTACGAAAGTTACAAATCAGGCCACGCTATTTATAACTCGCTTTCCTATTGGGTCGTCGGAGCCTTGGACTCGTATCCATGTATGTTCTACGAATTCGCATACCGGGTAGCACCTGTTTCAACGTCCTGACTTCGGCAGTTGTTATTTGCTACTTCCATCGCGTATAGCGATTGAGTTTGCACAGCTACAGTATCGAATCCCATGTCCTCGCTGCTTGCTAACAGTCGGCAACAAAACCTAGGGCTTAGGCCTATAGCCTTAGGCCAGGGCATTTTTTAATCGGTTAATTGTTGAAATTGTTAAACAATCAGAACCAGATATATGGCTGCCAACTTTTGATTTTGTCATTCCGGGACTCCCGCTGTCACTCGATATGCCGTTACCAATTTACACCATCCACATGTGTGACCTCATAGGCCTAATGTAACAAATGTTGTGTCAGTCCAATTATAAGATCTAACTTAAAATCTACAAAAATAGTAGCCCAGCACGAGCGATGTTCATAGTTAGCCTATAAAATTATAAGCGACATCGTGCATGCAGATTACGAAATTTAAAGTCATTTATGAAATTATTATAATGGTCGGCGGCCGGACAGCAGAACTTAGCAGAAATTATTTACTTCTGCTGAGCTTTAAGCAGTTCCAGAACACTGGGCACAAAGTCGTAGAAAATAGCACATGTCATGTCAAAATTGATGCTTAAGGCTATTAACATTTCCGCTTAGATCTAGTAAAAAAATTTGCAATTTGCTCCACCTCCTGATAATAACCTACTAATTGAAAATGTTTCCTTACCACAAGTATACTCATCTAAATTCCTGGGTGTACATATCGACCAGCACTTAAAATGGAATACAGGTATACATACATAGGGTTACCATACGTCCGGGTTTCCCCGGACATGTCCTCTTTTTAGGCCCCTGTCCGGGCGTCCGGGCGGCTTTCCAGAAATGTGGATTTCGTCCGGGTTTTTTTCGTCCGTTCACGATCGATCTTACTTACTTAAATATAGCGCGAGTTACGTGATGATTATTGTAGATCTAAATAAAATGATTAATTTTTCAATTTCACAAAAAAAATTGACATTAAAAATGCCGAAACATAAGCGTTTTCGTGCAGGTCGTTATGGTTGGGAAGCTAAATGTTTGACATGCGGCAGCGGAACTATTATGTCAGTTGCCAATAACGGTGCACTGGATTTAAAGGCGCCCTTCGAAGCGCCCAATCATGTTAAGAGTGTTCGGGGAACTTCATATACCAAAGTAACCAAATTTGTTAGTAACACTGGGTTCGAAAAGCGACGAATCTGTCACTGTTTTGTTTCTGTGTACAGTCAGTGACAGCTATGTAATGTGTACTGAAGTGCTGGAGTACTGAACACTCACTCAATAAGGTTTAAATTGAAACTATAGGTGTACAATAAGAACAAAATTTTGTGTAGTTTAACGTTAATTGACCTATATTTGTACAACACTTAACATTGAAGTAGCACTAGGAGCCTATAGGAACCGGCTATGGGATGGTAACCGGATGAACATTTTGTGTGTCCTCTTTTTCATCTGAGCACTTATGGTAACCCTATACATACAGCTGAACTGTCTAAAAAAATCTCCAAAAATATAGGCATAATTCACAGAATAGCCTATCTTCTTCCACTTCATATACTAAAATCATTATACTTCACACTTATACACCCATACTTAAGTTCATAGTTGTAAAAAACGTTTTTTTCGTTTGTTATACTCTCCCAAAAAACTTCGTTTTTTTCGTTTTTTATTTTCCCATCGTTTTTTATCGTTTTTTTCGATTTTTATGTAACTTTATTTAATTATTTTCTGTCTAATATTATTTGCTTTAATTTAATTTTTTCTGATATTCCATACGTTTCCACCGTACTCTCAAGGATGCAGCTAACTATAAGGTCTTTATGTCATTGTTTAAGTCATTATTTTGAGAAATACATATAGTAGATCCCTACAAGAAATGAAACTTGTAACAGTTATTTTGATATAAAATTCTTGGGCCTATAATTAATATTTATAAGTAACAATTTTAAGCACAAATGTACAATATATAATTTAGTAAACATCTGTGGTTTTTGCTTCTGGTTAAATTTTAATTGTGTTATGTCGATCAGCATAAACTTATAATGTGGACTTATGTCTACAATTTAAATTTGAAAAGATTTCGATACCTTTAATTTGTCCGAATTTCTTATTAAACCGAAATTAAAAGAAAAAAATAACTGTGGTAGATTAATGGTACTTTTACCAATTATTTTGGCCTAATAATAAAGTTGTATTATTTGCAGTTTCTTGATAAAATTGCATAAGCAAAGTTTGTAAGCTGAAAATGAAATTTCAGATGTAACAAAGGCAAATTATTTTCCGTTTTTATCGTTTTTTTGGTCGTTTTTTATTATTTCGAAAAAAACGACGTTTTTTACCGTTTTTTATTTTATTTTCATCGTTTTTTACATCTATGCTTAAGTTAGATCTACTGCAATCTCATTTGGACATCTACATATAACACTCACCAAACTAAGCTAAATAGACTGCAGAAAAAGCCATAAAAATTATTACTAAATCTCCCTTTAATGCTCACACTAGCCCCTTATATCAACAGTTGAACGTGCTAAAATATCTCAAATTAAATTCATCCAAACTAGTACATCTATATTATAATTCCGAAACACTTTCCATATGTTTGTTTGTTTGTACGCTTTTGACTCTCCCCTGCAGAATAGGCTCGGAAATGAAACAGCGTCGGTTTAAAAAAATTATTGCAATCGATTCTTACCCAAATTATAAGGTCATCGCAACTATTTTCAGGTTTTAATTCACTTTAAAACAAGAATTATTAGCGTTTTAAGACAGAGGTTAAATTCTATAATGACTCGGTAGCAAGTAACTTTTTTTATAAATTTGATGAAAAATATTTCCTGACGAAATTGAAGCGGGATTTATCGTGTGAGGGTCGGTTAGGGCTCAGGTTAGGCGTCGTGAGGGTCGGTTAGGGTTAGTTTTAGGGTTAGTGCAGTCATTCTGAAACTGGATTGATGAACAATAGTTTTCAATGAAAAATGGATGAAAAATATTTGCTGACGAAATAGAAGTGGGATTTATCGAACAAATTCTTGCCTAAAGAGAAGCTGGATCGATTAAAAGGATTCTCGGCAAACTATAAGTTGGATTTATTAAAGATAACAACGCTGCAACGTTAGTTCTTGGTGTCTACCGAGTCATTATAGAACGTCTACCGAGTCATTATAGAACTCTACCCAGATTTCGTCATTAATTGATCACGCCAGCGCGTTAGTGAAGAGTCTGCTCCCGCATGACGTCATACCCGCCCAGTAATAATTTCCGCAGCGCCCCGCAGGGGTGGGTCAAGTTTGGCTTTTTGGGGAAGCGAGGTGGGGTGGAGGGTTGGCGAAAACCCGAAATTTAGCAGTCAACGATGGGTACCAGAGTGGAGTAGTGTTTAAAACCCTAAATTTCACTTTAGAACTCGAGTTATTAGCGTTTTAAGACAGAAGCGTTTTAAGACAGATTTCATCGCTCACGCTTTGGTAAACAGTATCGAGCTTTAGTAAAAGAGTCTACAGCCCGAATGACGTCATACAAGCCCAGTAATAATTTCCGTAGCGCCCCGCAGGGACGGGTTACGTTTGGCTTTTTGGGGAAGCGGGGTGGGGTAGAGGGTTGGCGAAAACACGAAATTTAGCGGTCAACGTTGGGTACCATAGGGGAGTAGTGTTTAAAACCCTAAATTTCCCGGGCAACGCCGGGTTACACATCTAGTTTATGTATAAATATGACAACAACCTTCTTCCACTTGCATTCTCATCCTATTTTAGACCTAACTAATATACTAAAGGCATTAGAAAGAGGGTCAATTCTTTGCTAAAACGAACACTAGAAAGTTTTCTATTAAGTATCAGGGTCCTCTTTTATGGAATAACATACCGGAAAATATTCGTGCATCCAGGAGTCTCGATCGATTTAAAGTGTCTTTGCTAAAACGAACACTAGAAAGTTTTCTATTAAGTATCAGGGTCCTCTTTTATGGAATAACATACCGGAAAATATTCGTGCATCCAGGAGTCTCGCAAATCCGTGCACACACATTAAAAAATGTAAAATGAACAACCCATTTATTTTGTGTGTGTTTTTCCCCCATTCTTTTTAAGTTGAGCAGAGGGAAGGTATCCCACTGCTGTTATTTAATTGATTCCAAAAATACTGCCATTTCTATCTGTTTCCTAATCTATTATCATTAATCATATCATAGTGAAGAATTTTTTCCTTTGGTAAATAGGCCCCAATAGCGGGATCACTCCCTTCGGGTAGCCTGTTGCTCCCTACATTTCACAGTAATGATTGTACACTAAGCTATACCATTCGCAATTGTTAACTGCAATTGATCACTTTGTGTAGGCTACTATTATGAATGCTTAATTGTTAACTGCAATTAATTACTTTGTGTACTATTATGAATGCATAATTGTCTGTTTTATATTTTTGGGATCAATAAACAAGTTGAAGTTGAAGTTGAAGTTGAAGTTGAAGTTGAAGCTTTTGCAAGGTCGATGCTCAGCTCAGCTAGGTTTAATTGCGATTGTCAGACAACAGGTCGTCCATAATGCTGAACGCTCTCTCGCAAAAAGCATTAAAACGAAATGAGAGTAAGCCTACGAAGGATAAAATAATTCTGCTATAGGCCAACTGAGTGTCAGAGGTTTGTAAAGTTTTGAAGACTTCAACCAAGCGCTGTCCAACATTTGATGTTCAGCCAACAACGTCAAATTCATCGAACAATCTATTTAGTTTAGTGTGCAAAATAGGAATAATATTGTGGAATGTGGGTCTCAAACAGCAAATTCCGGGACAATTTGGGATCAATCCGGAACACGGGACGCACAGCCTGCAGAGGGTCAATTCCGGGACTGTCCCGGCGAATCCGGGACTGTTGGCAGCCTATAGAACCAGAGTATACATTAACATAATATTATGATTACGTTTAATAATTGGTTGATCAGTCTTTGATATGACTGTGTCAAGTCTTTTATCTCTAGCACCATGGGCGCCCGCACATAGGCCTATAGCACATAGGCTTATAATATTTATACAGACCGCTTGCATGCAGATGTTCATTACAGTCAGTCGTCATCGGCTTGCTAACCGTTCTGGTCGTTGAGTTCGATACGTGCCTAGCACAAAAGGAGATTCCGGTCCAGCATCTGCAGCATACTAAGCCGGATAAAACATGAGAACGGAATGACCTGCGAGCACCAGCGTGGAAGTGGTGGCACTAAAGCATCCATTCAGACTCTAACAAAGACGACATAATCGACTCGTGTTTTTGTATCAGCGTTCCGGATAAAATTGTTTCGCATCGGTTTTTGCATGCACAGCCAGCTCAAGGGGTCGACCAAAAGCGACAGGTAAAGCCTTGAGTTGTTTGATTAATGGTCTTTCATGATTTTGAGTTCCGTTTCATTTTGGACTATAATTATGTCCTACAGTGACAGCAATGAACGCGAAGAATAACTGTCCAGAGCGACCTGTATAGATTTTTTATGAGTTTCGCATCTGAAGCACGAAACAAGTTTGTAATCGTATTCGGAGAAGTAATCAAGTAATCAAAGCTGCAAATTTCCAAAGCGTTGCTCAAAGGCTAAGTAAGTAAGTAAGTAAGTAAGTAAGAATATTCTTTATTATGCCACCAGCAAACGCACAGTAGTTTACAGAGGAAATAAATAATAGAAAACATTAAATTTTATGCAAAGTTATATAACATTCGCATAATAAAACTGTTTCTGGCAAAAGAATCAACTCTAGAAAGGGTTAGATTATGTGACCTTGGTCGAGTATTGTATGGAGTGACCTTAAGGGGAGGGAGGAGGTCGTGAAGAATGTGACAAGGATTTAAGAGGATAGAGCGGAAAAGAGCAGAGTCAGCTCTAGAACAGAGAGTGTCAAAACTAGGGAAATCGGTAGGAAGAAAGCTTGAACGGGTCAATTTTCTTAAAAGACCGTTAAGACGTCTACGCTCCATTGCGTTGGCAAATCCCCACCAAACAGGGGAGGCATAAAGTAATCTAGCAATGGTAGTAGCTCTAACAACGTCAAACAGACGTTGACCATGAAGGCCGTGGGCGACTAAAACACGCAGAGCAAACATGGATTGCCGGGCTTTACAGCAAATTCTGCTAATGTGAGCCTCAAAGCCAATCCGATCAGAGATGGTGACACCCAAAACAACCATCTGCTGGACCCTTTGAATGCCCGAGATGGGGGGAGGGAGAGCAATAGCTTTAGACCGAGGTCGCCTGATGATCATTTCACTGGTCTTAGCTTGATTTAGTTTTAGATTGCTAATGGATGCCCACTGAGATATATGGTCAAGTTCAGGAAGAGTGGTGTCAATGCTGGGATCAGCAAGTAGCTATCATCAGCATATTTAGGGAGACGGTTTCCACTGAATTTAGGTTTGAGACTGGAAATGGCTATGACAAAATCAGTAGGTCCAAGGCCAGAGCCCTGCACAATACTAGCATTGATGGTACAGAGCGGAGAGATTTCACCCCCAAATTTCGTGCAGTGCTGACGTTCGTGCAAGAGAGCAAGCACCCAATTGTATAAAAAATCCGGGATGGGTTGTGATGCTAATTGATCGGCGAGGTGCTTGTGTCTAATGGTGTCGAAAGCCTTGCTAAAATCAAGAGACAGGAGTCTTACATAGGGCTCAGATACGAGCATGGTTTGGAGTTCATGAGTAATGGATATCAGCGCGGCAGAGGTGGATCCAGAAGGACGGAAAGCAAATTGGTCTGTAAAGATCTGGTTGGTGCAGGGATCTGCGATAAAAGGATAAAAGTACTTACGTACGACAATTTTTTCCAAGATGCGAGAGAGGATGGAAGTGATAGAAATGGGTGTAAAGTCAGCTTCTTTGACAGGGTGCGAAACCTTGGGTATGGGGGTGATCATGCTGAGGCGCCACTGTAAAGGGACATAAGAGTTACCGGTAGTAAGAGAGCAAGTGAACAGGTCCGCAACAGGCAGAGCTAAGAGATGTGCCATGGTTGACATCAACCATGTGGTATGCCATCAGGACCGGTGGAGTTGCCTTTTACAGATGCAAGTGCTTTATAGATGTCACATATATATATATATAGATTAAACTTGACAACATGGTCTTGAACAACAGTTTGTTTGAGAGGAGGAGGCACATAATGGGGATCAGTGGAAATGTTCATGTAGTGAAGGTTGAGCGATGAAGCCGTGATGGACTCAACGTTGGCGCCGACCATGCCTGGCTGTTGGCAGTGGCGTAGCAAGGTTTTTGGGGGCCCTTGTGCAGGGCTTCGGTGGTGGGCCCCTTCATTGCTTGAACCTCCTCAATTTGAAACAAGTAGGGTGTGTAAAAACGCCTGGCTCTTTTGCGATAGACTTTATTTGCATTATTTCGAACCCGAAATTAAATAAAAAAATTAACTCATTACAATTTCAATTATTTTCTGCGTTAGTCTTTATAATCATTTTCTATTTCTTCAGGCCACCAGAGAAAATTCAATTCGCGTACTTGACAAATTTATGAAAAAAATTCTTCATCTGCTGAAGTATGAATTATCATCGTCATCCACGCTTAATTCTGTCAAACAGTTGGGTTAGTCAGTGCTTAAAGTGTAAAAAAAGAAGTGCCAGGACGCTGAATTGTATAATTGGTCGTCGGTGGCGGCGCCGAAGGCGCGAGGCTGCGAGTGCCGAAGGCACGAAGCCCATGCCGACTAGGGGGTCTGGGGGAGCGTCGTAAGCTCCCCCTGCGGGGTCTGGGGCGGAGCCCCAGCGACCGGCGCATTTTTAGCTGTGTCGACCTCAAATAGAGCCATTTTAGGCTCTTGTTTGCCAGCTATTTGTGAACAATAAAGTCGCGAAAACTTCAAGAATAAGTCGTTTTTCAGTGTTGCAAGCTACAAGGATAACAACCAAAATAAAAGTTTTATTGTAAAAGATAAAGGTTTTGTCTTTACCGTAATCACAACAGTGAAAAGTTTAGGTAATTAAGAAGCTAAGACAGCGGGGTCTGGGGCGGAGCCCCAGCGACCGGCGCATTTTTAGCTGTGTCGACCTCAAATGGAGCCATTTTAGGCTCTTGTTTGCCAGCTATTTGTGAACTGCATGGACGCCGTCCTGGCAGTCATGGACGACCGTCCTGGCAGTGCTGGCCAAATAAGTCATAGGACGGCGTCCTGCCTCGAAAATAAGTGCCAGGACGCCGTCCATGACCGTCCTGGCACACTTTAAGCCCTGGGGTTAGTTGACTAAAAAAAGAAACATTATAATAAATTGGTATAATGTGAAGTGACTCAAGTCTCGGTTGCTACGATAAGTCTCAAAAGAAGAAACCAAAAATTCCGAGATGTAAAAATTTTCACTTGGGCGAAATCCCTCGCGCAAAAATAATTAAGAATTTAAGATACCTTCGTTCCTGAATCCTTTGGTAATGCAGCTGGTATACCACCATCCGAAGCTCGTCAATATCCACCACCACCTCAGCACTGATCAGCACTGACAATCAAGGCCGTAGCCAGGATTTGATTTTGGGAGGTGTTTACCAAAAATGTTTGGGGACAAATTTTCTGCGACCTTTTTAAGTCATCACATACTTTTCGTAGGATTTTTGCGCCTGAAAACTGTTCACCGCGGGGTAAAATGATATAATTTCATGCTTTTTCCGTCTAATATTGCGATCTTCTGCGGTTTCTGGGCAGCCAGTACACGCTGCACACTGTAATTCTTACAATAATGTGCTAGTAATGCAATATAGATCTATTATTTTTACATTTTTCATTTCGGGGGGTGTTCAAACACCCAAAATACCCCCTAGCTACGGCCTTGCTGACAACTACAGTACATGTAGACTTGATTACATTCAGAATATTCTGAATGTAAGAACTTAACTCTGACCACCAGGGGCCCCTAGTGCAGTCTGCACAATCCATTACAACGCCACCGCCGTACATGTAGATATAAACACATTTTGAATTATTCTTAAAATAAAAAAAATACTCTGGCCGCCGGGGGGCCCCTAAACACCGAGGGCCCTTGTGCACTGCACAAGCTGCACAACCTATTGCTACGCCACTGCCTATACCTCGTCAAAACTTAGGTTGAACATCCACTACAAAGAAGAACCTGCTGTAATAAGCTCAATGCAACTGGAAGATTTGTCGTGGAAAACACGAGATTTTTCAAGTTTTCTCCAACAAGACGTTGGTATACATGGTCAAACGACGAGAACTTCAAGTTAGATTAGGCCACTGCGAGCTCAGTGAAAGTTGTGAATGACATTACAAAGCGTGGAGTGGCACTCATGAACAAGTATAATAAGCTTCAAACAAATAATGAGGATCAGATGCAGAGTCTGCTATATTGGTTGTGAAGAAATATACCTATCGTCGCAAAAGACTGATGCAATAATGGAAACATTAACTGGACAAAACATTTTTATGTCCTCGTATGCGTTTTGTCCAAAATAGTAAACCAGTCCACAGGCCACTAGTCCACCTCCAGCACGGTCCATTGCCTATCATTATTTATTTCAACTTGTGCGCATTCAACCATACATGTACACTAGTAATAATATACAATATACGATATTCCATGTTTCGCCTGTGTCTTTACATTGATATATGTTACGTCCGGTAGCGACCCCTAAAACTCAAAAAAATCTGCCAAAATTTTCTGTGTTAATATTTTGTAGCCTAAAGGTATAAGTTAGGAGGGTGCCTCGTTTAAAATTCTCAAAAAATATTTTTACATGGAGCTAAGGACCACACTAACCCAACCGTTCGATCCCACCCCACCTCCACCTCAACTCAGGTCTACCCCACTCCTCCATGCCGCCCCACTCCGCAAAAGGCTCAACATATGAAATTCATGACAAAAAATAATGTTTCACATTGGTCCCACCGCATCCTACTCCGGCCCCAACCCACCAATACCCATCTAATCCTCGCCCCCACACAACCCACCCTGCAAAAAAACGGAACAATTATATTGAGCTAATCAGAACTTAAATTTACGTTGAAAACATCACGCCACAGAAAGCCAAACGCACTTTTCAAGGTGCCATAACCCCCAAACAAACTAATCACAATAATAAAATAATAAAAATAGGCCTAATAAAAACAATATCAGGCCCAATACTACTACTATTACTACTAATAATAATAATATTCATATTCATATTAGAATGACAATTACAATCAATGTAAATTTTGGAGCGAGTAGGACAAATTTTAGTAGAAAGTAAAAATAATGATGCAACTAGCGAGAGTGACCCAACGTTCCCAAAGTGGAACCTAGGTAAAATAAGCTGCGTTGCTCAATCACAGGACACTACCAATAACAAATTTGACCATAAGTAGGCACAATAGACTCAATTCAACTCAGATATACAATAAAATCAATTAATTATCGTGCCTTTGTAATTTTAAATATTTATTGGCATAAATGTCATTTTTGGACAAATTTTCATCAAAATAAGTATTTTATTTAACTGCAACAGACTTAAAATAAGAGTAGGCCTAAATACCTTAGCTCAAAGGTGTTCTTTTTACGTCTAATTCTACCGCATGACTGGTTACGATTTTCTCTCTTAAGTTTTCATAACGTCGATGCATAACGTTGCGTTTTTGCTTTTGACGAGTTACATTTGGTTGACATGGGTGCGAAGGATACGCCCCTCGTTACGTATTCAAGCGACCTACTCTGGAAATTAGACCAGTCTACGTTCCGCATACAACGGCCTGTACGTAAGGCCTTGTTTGCTGATAGTCTCTGGAGACCGTCAATTGGCTCATTTTGGGCCTGTTGCCGTTCGTTCCAGCCCTTGTCACCGTCGCTGGATACACATCAGCCTACGCTTCAACCTACTGCTCAGCCGTCGCTGGATTCCTCTCCTGAGCACGTGCCTCAGCCTCCCTCTCAGCCTACGTCGGAATCAGCACGCCAGGGTCTTCGCCTCGCAACCTGGAATGTGCGTTCTATACGAGAGAAATACATCGCCGCTGCGGATGCAATCCTCTCCTTTAGACTGGATCTTCTGGTCCTTACTGAATCGTGGCACCAGGCGGCTACGGATGTCTCGGTTCTACGCTCCATCCCTCGGGACTACTCCATCCTCGACCGCCCACGGATTGACGCTGCAAATGAGCCAAGTCGCGAGGGCGGAATCATACTCTACCATCGGGCAAGCATACGAGTAAAAACGATCGCTCTCTCCTCCACCCCTACTACATCTGAGGCGATCGCTGCCTCCGTCTCGTCTGCTCATGGTCCTTACACGGTACTCGCTGTCTACCGTTCAGGTTCTACACCTCCTCCATCCTTATTCTTCGACGAATTTACGTCCGTCCTGGAACAATTCGCTCTTTATAATACGCAAATCGTGGTTCTCGGCGATCTCAACTTGCATCTGGAGGTCCCCTCTTCCTCCGCGTCTACCACCTTCCGCACGACTCTCGAACAGTTTGGGCTGGCGCAACATGTGTCAGCCTCTGCTCATCAAGCTGGTGGTTGGCTGGACCTGGTCATCACTCGTGATGACTGCATCCCGATCGTAACCGTATGTCCTCTGGTTATCTCCGATCATGGCCTCGTGATGGCAAGTCCTCCTTTCTACACGAGGCGCCAACGTACGCCTTGAGGCAGATTCGTGGTTGGAAACATCTGGACAGGCAGGCCTTTGCGACGTCGCTAACAGGAGTCTCGGCCTTCTCGGATCCGGACCGTTTACATGGTAAATCTACTGCGGACCTCTTCGAAACCTACAACCGATCAATGATCGACATCGTTGATCGCTTACTTCCGGCTCACCTGGCAAAGACTCGATCGCATCCTTTCTCTCCCTGGTTTGACGGAGAGTGCCATTCTCTTCGCCGTCAAGCTCGACGACTTGAGCGCGTCTTCCAACGAACGCGCTCTCCAGAAGACAGGTCTGCCTGGATACTCTTCGTACGTTCTAACCACCGACGTTACAGGGAGAAGGAGAGCGAATATTGGGAGAACTTAATCTCTCCTCCAGTACTGGAGACCCTCGACGGCTCTGGGCTACCTTCAAGGACTTCCTTGGGCGGCCTCGGGCCTCCAGTCTACAGAAAGCACCTTTCACAGCTGCCGCTTTTGCTGACTACTACGAGTCTAAGATCTCCTCCATACGTCACGATACTGCTCAATCTCCTCCTCCTATCTTCACCTCTACGGACTGCCGCTTCACCACTCTCTCCGAGATTGCGGACAGTGATCTTCGCCGTCTGATCCTCTCCTCGCCGCCCAAGTCTTCGGAGCTGGATCCTCTTCCTCCGTTCCTTATCCAGGAATCGATCGACATCCTTCTGCCGTTTCTCACTCTTCTCTGCAACACTTCGCTTCGTGAAGGGGTCCTTCCGTCTTCCCAGAAGCGCTCGATCATCACTCCTATCCTTAAGCAACCGGCATTGGACCCGGCTGTTCCGTCTAGCTATAGGCCGATAGCTAACGTTACTTTTATTTCTAAGATTATTGAAAAACTGGTTGCTAGTCAGCTGCTAAACTGTCTGGACGCTAATAATTTACTCCCTCCCCGCCAGTCTGGGTTCCGTAAGGGCTACTCTACTGAGTCCCTCCTTCTCCACTTCCTCTCGGATGTATATGGCGCCATTGATAGGACCCAAGTCACTCTGCTGGCCTTACATGATGTTAATGCCGCTTTTGACTCGGTGGATCATGATCTTCTCCTAAGTCGTATTTCCTTATCTTTTGGGATTAGGGATTTGCCACTTGAATGGATCACTTCCTACCTATCGGAGCGCACCACCTCAACTATCTTTCACTCAACTCGGTCTCCTTGGTGTCCTGCTCCTTTTGGCCTCCCCAGGGTTCCGTCCTGGGGCCTCTTCTTTACCTCCTCTTCACGGAGTTCATAGGCAATCGATATTATTTCAGCTGGTGATGTTAATTCTATCCCAATAGAAGAAGTAGACCGGTCTTTCAAGTAATCCAGAAAGGATGCATTAGTGTCAGGAATTTTTGCGGCTAACTTCGGTCCTATTTCTGTAAAGAATTCATTAAATTTGCAAGCGATAAGGTGCTTATCCTTAATTTCTACATTATTGATAAGAAAACTAAGCTTATCTGGCATCTCATATATTCTGTTTCCATGTAGAAGCATTTTGATTACTTTCCAGGTTTTATTCAAGTCATTTTCGCATTCCAGAAATTTTCCCATAATTTTATAGCCTAATAATGACGCTCAGTAGCTTTTCGTATTTTTAAAAATTTATTTCGATAAGCTATGAAGCTAGACTTGTTTTCTTGTATTGGTTTTTTTATGTATTTTTTTTTTATAGATGTGATTTCTTTCTACAGGATTTTAGCAGCGCTTGTGTCATCCAAGGCCGTTTGATTTTCAATCTTGTTTTCGACGAATAAGTTGTTTTTGGGAAAGAATGTTCGTATGCTGATTTATATTTTTCAATAAATGTTTCATAAGCAGAGGACGGGTCTCCTTGCTCACATGCACGGAATACTTCTGACCAGTCGGTAGAATCCAGCAAGCCATCAAATTGACTTTTTGTTTTCTCATTAATGATTATTTTCTCGTAAGTAGGAATTTTTCCATTAATGGTCGTACAAATTTGGTTTGTGTAAAAACAGGTAGGCCTAGATGGTCAGATAAATCATTTATAATGATGGCGGAATCAGAGCAGTCAGATAAAGTATTCGTGAAGATATTATCAATTAAGGTAGCTGTATCATCAGTTATTCTTGTTGGCCTTAAGATCATTGGTAAAAATCGATTTGAAGTTTACGAATTAAAGAACGCTCGGGTAGGTGTGTGCGCGTTCACTTTTAGTAAATCGAAATTGAAATCACCAGCCAAAAAGGACTTACTATTTGTCCTAGATAAATGCGACAGCAATGAGTCAAATTCTTCATTGAATAGATCAAGACCATCACCCGGTGGTCGATAGATGACGCCAACCGTCAAGTTCTTCTCTGTCTTCTGCTTAATTTTTATAAACATACATTCATAGGCACCTGGTTTAGACATTGCCCATTTGGCTTCTATCTGTTGAAACTCAGTACCACTCCTGACAAAGAAACCCACTCCTCCCCCTCTCCCATCACTCCTACATCTGTGAACAAAACTGTATCCAGGTATGGAGACAGTATTAGCAGTGTCTGCATCCAACCAGGTTTCTGTTAAGGCTAAAATTGTTGATTTAGTTTGACATAGCAGAATATTTACTTCAGAAACCTTGTGAAGCAAACTCCTACAATTAGGATGCATAACAGAAAGGGATTGCTCATTTATATTAAACTTAGTAGGCCTACCGATTTCCTCAGCACACATAGGCTATATCTACTATTGCACAGTCTTATATCATTATAGTAATTGGTGTCAGGGTCAATATCAGGATTAGTTAGTATAGGAGAGGTTTCTGCATATTATTCATCCACTGGGCAAAAATCACAGTCCATAAATTCACCAGGCTGGGCCTCAACATTGGAATCGGTTTTAGAGACTACACTAATAAATTCCTGATCATTATCTTCATGATGAAATGGGAAGGCAGACACATTACACCTATTACAATGCCATGCATTACGCCTATCAATTGGGTTCGAATATTTAGCACAAGAGCAATAGTTAATTGATGTGCAAAGTGAACAACCAGAGACACACGTACACAACAAAACTGAATTAAAATAGATGTTGAAATTATTGAGATCATAATTTTTATAGATCTATGAAATTACTTGTTACCACATAGGAGTCAAAGAGCAGCTTTTAAACAACTTCTAAAGATAGCATCATAATTGAGTGCCTGGTGAAGCCTACTCACATTGTTGTGTATTTCATAATATAGAATTTATCCCAATAAAGGTATACTTTTAGAGTTGAAAGAATGAACACAGAGTCAAATAATTGACACAGAAAGTGCTGTCAAGAGTGGACACAAATTACACTGCGTTTATTAGCTATTGTAAATTAACTACCTATTATAAATTAGCTTGAAAAGCGATGGTGTCAAACAGGTAAGCTACATGTATGTGCAAGTCAAAATCTCTACATCATGCTCAGTAATGGATCCAGCTGAAATTACAGTGGCCAACAGGACATCTCAGACGACCAGCAATCCAAGGAAATAAGTATAGCACCCTCAAGACAACACACATTGCTACATTCTTGGTGGCAGATGAACACCTTCTTTGGGCAACATGCCAAAGATTTCACTTTGAGGGAAGTGTATCGTGAAAACTACACCATAGCTCAAACCCATGCAAAGAGCAAATGCAATTTGAATTGTGAGACAGGGTAATAATGCCTCTGGTTGAAAACATATTAGCCTAAATCTGACCACCCTAACCAAGGCGGTAGCCAGGATTTTATTTCGGGGTGTGTTTCTCCAGTTTCCCGTCGGAAAAACTGATGACTTTTTTGTCATCCGGCTGGAATCTGTAGAAAATGTTACCAATTCATTCTATTTTTTTTTACATTTTTCGTTTCGGGGGTTTAATTTCTTGGTTTTTACATCATGTGCAAGTAAATGCATTACATTATTTTTAACACTTTCCATTTTGGGGGTGTTCAAACACCCAAAACACCCTCCTAGCTACGGCTTTGACCCTAGCATTGGTAAGCTATGTCGACAAATCTTATTCTTGCATCGGCTTTAATACAAAGTTTGAAAGGAAGCAAGCCAATGTATGTCGTCATACCGGGATATTGCAGTAGAGCTATGTTCGAGTTCTGTCGAGGGAACAATAACATATTATGTCGACATAACGTTCTTTTTCGAAATGACAGACCATCCGCCGTAACCATCGCCCCGCAGGGACATGCGTGTGGCTCGCATATGCTCACCCCAAGACGGAGGCTTACTGCAATTCTTACAGCTGCATCGTCAAGCCGCAATCCACATGACGATATTGGAAGTGCAAACAGCCAGTCGCCCCTGTGAGGCGCAGCAACTGCTTTAAGGCGTGCTTGGTGGTAAGCGTCAGTGTGGGTGGTGTCCAGTGACTCTATACCACCTTGATGACAAGCGGTCTGTCCCAGTGCGACTGTTTGTGGGCCACACTCTCGTCTGGCGGCGTGGTGCTGCTCGCGACGCACCAACGTTGCGTCATCTCTTCCACGCATGCGTCGATCTCCGTGTGATTGAAGCCCAACATGGAGGATTGGAGGTCGCGGGTGCCTGCAGCAGAAGCCAAAAAGGCAGGGAGTGCAAGCGAAGCTACCCGACGAATTCCCAATTATTAGTATTATTATTATTATTATTATTAGTATTAGTATTATTATCATCAGTATCATCATCATCATCATCATCATCATCATCATCATCATCATCATCATCATCATCATCATCATCATCATCATCATCATCATCATCATCATCATCATCATCATCATCATCATCATCATCATCATCATCAATATTATTATTATTATTATTATTATTATTATTATTATTATTATTATTATTATTATTATTATTATTATTATTATTATTATTATTATTATTATTATTATTATTATTATTATTATTATTGACTTTTTATATACCGTAGCGAAACTTCAATAATTATATAATAATAAAAGTAAGGACCAGTGGACCAGAGTCGTTGAATTCTATTATTTGTTTCGCTCAACTTTCATAACTTTCACTATAGCTGTCACTAATAAATCTGCTTAAAACTCTTCTGCACCACTGTTGTAGCCTGACGAATGTGCACGATCTCCAGATGCTGATGGTTTACTCCGGCTAAGACAACATGAATACTTCGGCAGTGAAAGTGACCATAATAATTATAACGGGATTAACCATCTTAATTGTGCTCCATCGTCAACTCGCAGCGAAATCTCTTTTGGTGAGCACAAGCTTAACGCATACCATGCCGTATAGGGGCCTACATGGAAAGCTAGTGAATGAAATTACATGGGTTTTGGATTAGGCCTGCTGCCTTTAATCTTTAGATTTCGTAAGCCTATCATTTAAATCGCGATAAAATATCATTATCGGATGGGAGTTCATGCTAACCTCGGAAAGGTTGGATGATATAGAGTTTCACGTTGACATAGAATAGTCTAAAATTGAGACAGATTGCTCTAAAATTGAGACAAATCGATCCAGTATTGAGACAGAGATTAGTCAAAAATTCAGACAGATTACTCAACTTGAGATGGATTGGTCCTACATTTATATTAAGCTCCTCGGATCACAATCAACCATTGTCGGCAGAGGTATTTTGAATTAACCCATCGGCGTTGGTCCATCGGGTCACCGAGTGCTGGTCATCGGATGGCCTAATCCAGTCAATTCTTGAGGCGGTGAGGCGGTGCGCAGATCTCAGCTGTCTTCTCCGCCCTCAACGCTAGACGCTCTACGGTTGACCAGCTCTTCGACCTTTACACTTCCACTATGAACCAGCTCATTGACACCATGCTACCGATACGGGAGGTGAAGACTCGCTACCGACCACTGGCTGTCTGGTTTGATCGTGACTGCCATCAAACACGCCGTCGCACACGTTGCCTAGAGAGACGTTTCCGTCGGACTCGGGATCCGGCTGACAAAATGGTCTGGATTGTTCAACTTCGCGCACTTCACCAGCTCTACGGTCCGAAGGAAGCTGGACATTGGGAGAACTTGGTTTTACGAAATGAGAAAAACCCGAAACGCCTATGGTCAACCATCTCTGGTCTCAAGGGACGCTCTTCTCGACTACCAGAAGACCCCTCCTTCTCAGCCAGTGACTTCCTCGCTATGATTTCCAAGAAGATGGAGGACCTTCGAGTGTGTAGTGTGGTCCTTAGCTCCATGTAAAAATATTTTTTGAGAATTTTAAACGAGGCACCCTCCTAACTTATACCTTTAGGCTACAAAATATTAACACAGAAAATTTTGGCAGATTTTTTTGAGTTTTAGGGGTCGCTACCGGACGTAACATATATCAATGTAAAGACACAGGCGAAACATGGAATATCGTATATTGTATATTATTACTAGTGTACATGTATGGTTGAATGCGCACAAGTTGAAATAAATAATGATAGGCAATGGACCGTGCTGGAGGTGGACTAGTGGCCTGTGGACTGGTTTACTATTTTGGACAAAACGCATACGAGGACATAAAAATGTTTTGTCCAGTTAATGTTTCCATTATTGCATCAGTCTTTTGCGACGATAGGTATATTTCTTCACAACCAATATAGCAGACTCTGCATCTGATCCTCATTATTTGTTTGAAGCTTATTATACTTGTTCATGAGTGCCACTCCACGCTTTGTAATGTCATTCACAACTTTCACTGAGCTCGCAGTGGCCTAATCTAACTTGAAGTTCTCGTCGTTTGACCATGTATAATATTGTATACCAACGTCTTGTTGGAGAAAACTTGAAAAATCTCGTGTTTTCCATGACAAATCTTCCAGTTGCATTGAGCTTATTACAGCAGGTTCTTCTTTGTAGTGGATGTTCGACCTAAGTTTTGTCCAGAGTAGTAACCAATTTTGGCGCTTGGTATAAACGAAAGCCCCATAGGACCCATAAATCAAAGAACGCAAAGGCCACCAATTCCTCTGAAAGATACCAAATGACACCTAAACATTTCTTCATTGCAACGTCTGCAACTGCACTATTTATTTCCCTGTATTTTGTCAATGTCCTTAAAAATATACACTCTACAGGTCAAGTTGAGGAGCATAGATGGTGCATACGGTGCTTGAAACCAGACTTTTTCTTTACATTGATATATGTTACGTCCGGTAGCGACCCCTAAAACTCAAAAAAATCTGCCAAACTTTTCTGTGTTAATATTTTTTAACCTAAAGGTATAAGTTAGGAGGGTGCCTCGTTTAAAATTCTCAAAAAATATTTTTACATGGAGCTAAGGACCACACTAGTGTCTACTGCAGACTCCCCTCCCCCTTTCATCACGTCGATTAATTCTGTTCTCAATGGATTTCAACCGATCTTGGAAGCTGACCTGCGACGTCTTCTCGTTTCCTCAAACTTAAAGTCGTGCGAACTGGATCCGTTAGCTCCATTTATTATTGTTGATATTGTTGATGACGTTGCTCCATTTTTACTGTATCTATTTAACAGGTCTCTCTCGGAAGGTTGTCTTCCACTCTCACAAAAGCGAGCTCTTGTTTTTTCTACCCACAAGAAACCTAATTTGGATCCCAAACTCTGCCAGAATTACCGCCCCATATCTAACCTTTCTTTCATTTCCAAGATTCTTGAGCGACTGGTTTCGCTACAGATTTTTCCTTATCTTGAACAATCAGGACTTCTGCCACCTAGTCAATCTGGCTTTAGGGCTAATCATTCTACCGAAACTGTCCTCATCTCTCTTCTGTCTGACATCTACTCAGCAATAGATAGATCTCAACTTAGCCTCTTGGCTCTCTTTGATGTCTCAGCTCGTTTGACATGGTTGACCACGAAATCTTACTTCAGCGCCTTGAGACCTCCTGTGGTATCACTGGCTCCCCACTGCTCTGGCTCAAGTCTTACCTTACTGATCGTACTCAAATGGTCATTTGTGGAAACTCCAGAACTCTTTGGGTCTTTGTTAAATATAGTGTCCCCCAGGACTCTGTTCTGGGTCCTTTACTTTATCTCTTGTATACTGCTGACATTCCATCCATATTCTCTAAACACTTGGCAACTGGTCACCTCTATGCTGATGATGCGCAGGCACTTGTTCACGGTCCATCATCCTCTCAGTTTCTTCTTGCTGCTCTCCGCGTAGATGCTCTTTCTCGAGACTTGCAGCTTTGGATGTCTTCCAACCGGCTCTCTCTGAATCCAAATAAGACGCAACTCATTTGGTTCGGTACTCGCCAACAGCTTCTTAAGCTTGATTTGGCCCTTCTTAAAGAAAGATTTCCCTACTTTACTTTCCAATCAAGTGTTCGAGACCTTGGAGTAGTCCTGGAATCCGTCGCTCCGTCTCCTCTGTCTTTACTTCAATTGTTCATGCCTTCGTCTGTTCCCGAATTGACTATTATATTTCGCTATTGGTTGGCCTTCCAAAAGTTCGTCTCTCCCCTCTTCAGTCTGTCCTAAACTCTGCGGCCAGACTAATAGCCCGTCTTCCTCGCTATTCACACATCTCTGCTTTTATGTTTGACCATCTTCATTGGCTTCCCCTTATTGCTCGGATACAACTCAAGGTTCTGACATTAATCTGCCGGTCATGTACTGGCCGAGCTCCCATGTACCTCCGTGACCTCATCCATCTGCCTACTTCGGCCACTTCTCTTCGCCCGCTACGCTCCTTTGATCGGCATGATCTCTTCGTCCCGCGAGCTAAAATGCGTGCCTTTGCTCTCATTGGCCCGGCATTGTGGAACCAGCTTCCTCCTTCAACGCGTTCCTCCATATTAACTGGTGGGCCTAATGCCTCTTTTCGGCGTCTCAAGACTACTTTTTTCTCTCTTGGTCTAACGTACTGGGAGCGCCTCTGTTTGCTGTGCACTGTGAGAGGTGCTTTATAAATTTATAAATACAATACAATACAATTCTTGGAAAGAGGTATCATAAATGCGTCGCCGAAATGGACTTCGGTTTTAAAACCTCAAAGGGTCATCCTCAGACAATTCTTAGGCAGAGAAATTAGAACAGAAATTAATAACGTCTTATCTTTCGACCGGTCGCCAGCATGAGCTCACGCTTAGACCTCAATGACAGAAGCACCTTTAATTAAGAACATTTTTTACACTGGATCGTGGAATTTTTACAGATGGACAATCAGTGGCTTAGACAAGGGGAGGGTTTCGGGGTTGAACCCCCATTGGCTAAAAAAGGATTTTTAGAGGCTATTTATCCACTTAAATAATAAAAGCAAAAAATTGTAACAATTTTTTTTCTTATTTTATCTCACTTGTTATTTTATTCCATTTTTATTTACTGTAACACTGTTGGGTTGGTGTCAGGAAGGGCATCTAGTGATTATTTGGTTCATGCGTTTGTTTGTAGACCTAATGCATAAAAATAAGTCTTAAAGAAAAATAATTGTGTGTTGAATCTAAAATCTCTCGCCCGATCTCGATTCAGTCTCGAATTATGAAAGCCTCTCGCGCTTCGATTTTCTAGTGCTCATAATTTCTTGCGTTCCAATTGGCTGGCGCAATTTGGACTGCCTCTGGTTCGGACTGCACATCCAGTATATGACTTTCGGTAGGGTAGCACTTCCAACAGGAGCGCAACTCCGGTAGACAGCCAGGGGCTTCTATCCCCCCTAAGCAACCGGGCGCAATCCATCTTCTTCCCCCTTTCTGAACCGGCCTTTTTCTATGTATGCAATATATATATATATAATGTAATCTAGCGCATGCCCCCTCTAGTGTGGGATTGAAGGTTTGTTTGGAGGGGGACAAACGAGCATCCAGCAGACGATCGCCGAAGCATGTGCAGCGCCGAGAAGGGACCTAGTATGGGGAGGGAATGTCCCCTCTCCCCATAGGAAAATTTTGCGATTTCCGCATTGCAATTTCAGCATTTTAAATTGTCCTCTTAGCAAAATTACTCTACTATTTTAGTGGAGGAATTGCTGCCAAAATTGGGCAGCCATATGTTTTGCAGTGTGCACTCGAGAGGCGTTACATAAATTTTTAGAGCACAATGCAATACAATAAAATACAATGTAGGTCCTACATCGTAAGCCCACGTAATAATGATGTTGCTTTACTAAGTGTTCAAGGACCAAATCTGACTGTCTGAAATTTGAAAGATAACATATTGGAGAGAAGCCATTTAGTTGTGCAAAATAGTATTTGCATTAACATTATTATTTTTCAATTATAATGTGATGTATTATTTTGTAAAATAGTAAAAACATAGTTATAATCATATAATAGGAAATTTTTTATTATGGTATATTATAGCTGTTATAGCAGTTCGTGCAATTCATAAATGCAGATAGTAGCCTAACTAAAAACTCAAAGTGTATTTATAAGTTGTTACGAGCCGCGCCTCCTATGTTAAGGTCCCTACTAAGTTCAGCTCGATTTAATAACACTCGTGTCTAGTTTAAAGGTATAATTCAACATAGAAAGCGAACTGATACAGTTACCACACTGTAGCCCAGTGGAAAGTCGTCGACGGCATTGTCATTCAGCGACGAACGTACGAACAACATCTTGAAACAGCAACAGGCTGGCGAAGAACGAACTTAACTAAAGACACCAAGGCGAGGTGTAACTAACGAAAAGCTTAACTAAACTTAATCTAACGAGAACTCTGACAAGAAGACTGCCATGCAGCCCACTGCAGCCGAAAACATCAGAGCCCCCTCTCTTCGCTTAACTACCCATGAAGAGAGATATCAAGAGAGAGATTAAAGAGAGAGAGACGCCCCCTGAAGTCAGACCTTATATAGAACCAGTCTGTCACCAGGTGTCACCCTCCAGGCAACCAAAGTCAACCGTCCGTGGCAAACGCCCATCCCAAGAACCAGTCGTAAAGAGTCGTGGGACCTAACATACCCCCGAACGACCACGAAAGGCAGAAACCAAAAGGGTTTCTGACTTAACTAGCATGCACACGAAAGAAGGTTACACGACTCAAGGAAAAGACTCGCATAACTAATCAGAAATTATGACCAGTAAAAAAATACATGACAAGAGAACAATGTAGTTAACTATACAAGCGAAACGTTCAAGTTCATGTACGTTCCCCCTAAACATTCTACTCAAGATTTCGAGAAAAAGAGTCCGAACAAAAATGAAGTTTCCATAAATATTTTACATGGATTATGAAACTCGAAAAGTCATTACAATTTTTCACATCAATCGCCAAACGAAAATCTGCACACTACATCAATCAACGAAATCGAACGAAACGATTGAAGCCGAATGTTCCAAGAACACATTCTCGAAACCATCCAATGCGAAAGTTCCAAGCCATCGTTCGCAAACTTTCTTTTCAGTGACTGACAGAAACTGAAGAACCATGGCACACAGCCAAACCATAGTGTGAGATGACACACCATGGCGAACATCGAAGTCGCCGACTCGCAAAGAGACAAGAGCGAAGACACTGTCTCGCTCGACAGCATGGACGCAAGCGACAAGCCGTCGTACTCGTCACTCGCGAAGGACACACGCGAAGTCGTCCCAGAACCCGTCAAAGCCAAGATGGTAGTCACCATCCATTGACCCACGAAGGCGCTCACGGTCCTTCTTCGAAGCCTCGCACAGTCGTAGCGCAGACTCCCGCCATTGAAGACCAACGATTCCATGCCATCCATCTGCAAAGAACCGCTCTCACAAGACAAAACAAAAGAATTAGCGTCATGGCAATTCAACTCAACTTCTGGCAACGAAATACCAGCAAACAAATCATTGCTCTCAGGCACAACAGACCAGAACACATCTGCAAAATCTTCATGCAAAGAAGATACACTCACACCCACAGACAAACTCACAGAGTCAAGAGTCTGGAAAAAATCACCCGAAACACAACACCTGACCTCATCGACTGAAGAGTCCATCACATCGATAGGCAGAAAAATAACTCTTGAAGCAGTCGAGTAAACGCAACACAACTGACATTCAGATAACTCTGACGAAACATCACGAGTCAGATAATCCTCGAAAGAATTAGACACAGTAGTTCTCACTGCACTAACGAGAAACATGTGAAAACGGACAATGCCATCCAAAAACAACTGCCCCATTCCTGCAGAATTCACATCCTTATCAACATGAACAATAACATCAGTCAACACAAGTTCATTCGATCCATGTTCACAAACGAAACAATGCGTAGCCAAGACACACTTTTCACCTTAGTCATGCGTCCACACAACTCAACATTCATTGACAACAGTGCAACCGTAGACACCGTACAACACCAACTCATCATCCATCTTTTCTCATAGACAACAGTCGTTATCATAGACTGCACAACTATATTCTCACTTGCACAATCATGCAACGAGACAACAGACAACAATGACGTGTCACACACAACAGTTGTCCCACTCAATTGCATCACCAAAGATTCATTCACGCTACCATGCGACGAATCAACCACCGAAACCGGCGAATGCACAACACAATTCATTCCTGAATCAAACTCAACAGTCTCATCAAAATCATCCATTGAAACCGAATTCTCTTTCGCTCGAGAACAGTTCATCGACTCAAATTTACTGCGCACAAACAATTTCGCACCAGCTTCACACTCCAAGTCATTATGCCAACATTCAATCACATTGCGAACGAAGTCATTCATCCTCAATAGGCCTATTTCCTTCAACAATCTGTCAGACACATAACTTGTAAGCCAACTTCGGTTGTCTTCTCGCTCATACAAGATATTCAAACAAGTCTGATGCAAGTTTCGAAAAGGCAAGATCCTAGTCCACTTGAACGTTAAACCGTGTGACACAAAGTCAAAGACAGAACAAATACTGTCACCTTCATCACCCATAAACGTATGCACAAAATCCAACACATCCTCAAACAATCCGTTCACCTCCTGCGTACACTCATCACATACATTCAACAACACGTTAGCCTCTGTCTGGCCTCCAACTTCAACAAAAGAATCATGCAAAGCACTTAAACTACCATGCTCATCCAACCGTGTACTCATAGCTAAGTCCAGTACAGACACACCTTTCAACGAAATGCCTAAGTCAACAGACTCATCCGACAGATCAGAATCACCAACGAAATCATGCACACACTCAGTGTCATTCAACGAACCCAATACAGAATCATACTGTACGTCGTTGTCTTCAAATAAATTACACTCGGACACATAGTCAAAAGCATCGTCGTACACGTGCATCTGTTCCTTTGGCTGCGTATCGCCACTGACATGATGTAAGTCAGCTCGAAACACACCTTCGGACTGAATAGGCCTACTTAAATTCTCATCTACCATGCAAGCAGAATCATTCCGATAAACTGACACGCCTTCCTTAACATTTTCCGACAAAATGTGCCTGAACCCAAAAGAAACTTGCTTAGTCTCAGAGGCCAATTTCTCCTTAGCACGCTCAATTTCATCAAAAATTTCTCTCATTTGATACACCTTGTACTTGGCATATCTTACATCTTTAAACGAATCAGCCAGAAACTCAGAAAATCTTATCCCGTCTTCCAGTAAGCGAGCCTCCTCTTTCTTCTTCTCCTTACAAAAGAAAGCCCTAGCCCGTTTCTCCCTTGAAGTCTTCCACGGAGACATTATCAATTTTCCAACGTACGAAAGAAAAAAAATTTGGTTGCCACGCCCCCAAAATTCTAACTTCTCGAAACTTTCCCAAATTTCAAGAAAAACTCCTCGAAAAACTCTCGAAAAACTCTAAACTCTCAACATTCCAGAAAAACTTCCGAAAAAACTCCTCGGAGTGCGACGTCAAAACTTCACATCAAAAATGTCAACCGGAATTAATACCGTATATAGTCGAGCAAACACGCCCCTCAAAACTCGAAATTCAAAAATGCAAAACGGAATTAATACCGTAAACGAGAGCAACCACGCCTCTCAAAACTCGAAATTCAAAATTGCAAAACGGAATTAATACCGTATAATAGAGCAAACACGCCCCTCAAAATTCTCAAAACTCTCGAAACTTCCTCCGAAATAAAGAGCCATTGACCTATCTTCACGGCCAACCCACAATTGAACCATTTCAAACGGAATGTCTACCGTATAATAGAGCTGACACGCCCCTTAAGCATTCTCTAAATTTCACGAAAACGCCCACTTACGACGCAAAATTTCGAAAATCGTGAAAAAAATTTCTCGCGAAAAAATGCATTTAGCGACCTGCCGAGCCCCCATACCACCGAAATGCAAAAAAAATTCCGGACGGCCCTCATTTGTTACGAGCCGCGCCTCCTATGTTAAGGTCCCTACTAAGTTCAGCTCGATTTAATAACACTCGTGTCTAGTTTAAAGGTATAATTCAACATAGAAAGCGAACTGATACAGTTACCACACTGTAGCCCAGTGGAAAGTCGTCGACGGCATTGTCATTCAGCGACGAACGTACGAACAACATCTTGAAACAGCAACAGGCTGGCGAAGAACGAACTTAACTAAAGACACCAAGGCGAGGTGTAACTAACGAAAAGCTTAACTAAACTTAATCTAACGAGAACTCTGACAAGAAGACTGCCATGCAGCCCACTGCAGCCGAAAACATCAGAGCCTCCTCTCTTCGCTTAACTACCCATGAAGAGAGATATCAAGAGAGAGATTAAAGAGAGAGAGACGCCCCCTGAAGTCAGACCTTATATAGAACCAGTCTGTCACCAGGTGTCACCCTCCAGGCAACCAAAGTCAACCGTCCGTGGCAAACGCCCATCCCAAGAACCAGTCGTAAAGAGTCGTGGGACCTAACAAAGTGTATACATTTTGCTAAAAACTTTTAGGCCTACCATTTTGTCCAAATTTTTATGGAGGGGAAGTATTTTCTGGGGGGATCTTCCTCCTAGTGATGCCTAGATTGAACGCTGCCCTCCATGTCCGACTTTCCCCCCCCAACCGACGTGAATTTTGGCTGTCTTCTGATTCCCCCCCCTATTTTTCACTGGGCGCAAGCTGCGCCCGCCATGTATAGGGATAGAAGCCCCTGTAGACAGCTTCCGGTGATGGCTGCACCTTCGGTAGGATAACGATTTCCCGTATTCACCTTCCGGTAGGGTAATCGGAATATGACCTAAGGGCTCGCCTCAGGGTTAGGATAAGGGTCCTTGAATTTGACTTAATTACCTTGTCTTGACGTGATTACGTCATTACCATGGCGTGACTTTGAACGTTAAGATTTTACGTCTCCATGACGCCGTTTGACCTAGATTGCGCTCATGCTGTATGTTTTCATCCTTAATTTTATGTGTGCATGTGTGTAACTGTGCATGTATGCATGTATGTATGTGCATGTATGTATGTATGTATGTATGTATGTATGTATGTATGTATGTATGTATGTATGTATGTATGTATGTATGTATGTATGTATGTATGTATTAGGGTGTCAAAAAAAAAAATTCGAAGTCTTCTATGCAGTCCCGCTAAAAAGTTTCCATATGGTCCCGGTAAAACACCTGAAAATGTTTATGACATTGCTAAAATATTTAGCGGTCACTCAAGGAACCCAAATTTTTCCCATATTGGCGTAATTTACGCCTGACGTGTCCAACTTCAAAATGCCCTTAGATCTCGACCCTTGATCCTATTATTGCAAATTTAATACCATTGGAAAGCTCTTAAATTGTAGAATTAACAAATATCTAACTTTACTGGATACAATGGATATTTTGGGCATAGTCTTACGCTTAAAAAATGCAAAAATCGAGAAATTCAAGTTTCTTGCACTTTCACAGTATCAGTGTAGGCCCTACTCACAACTAATCATTGGGAGTAGTCACTACAAACTCTTGATATTAATTATTTATGTAGCAAGTCATGGTTTTAGCTCATCCATACCTTCATCTGCTTCATGGTAAGAAATTCTGAGGGACTGAGGGGTTCAACCCCTATTTTTTTCCTAGGACCACATAGTAAAGTCTTCATTTCACCCCAGCTACACATAAATCAACGTCTGGCCAGTTATTTTTTCACTGTTTTCAGACTGATCTGCTTATTTTACATCACTGCACAAACCTCAAAATTGTTCTTCAGTTCTACGTTCTACATTTATATATGTCAGCAAGATTGTCATGATTGCAATTAAAAGGCATGTGCCTATGTTTTTCGACAACTTGTGCGAGAAACTGTCTCTGATCTCCGTTCTTCTTTATTGTTGAACTGAAATTCTGTATCGGAGCTGCGTCATGTTCATTCAACATGGTCATTTACACAGACCAAGTTATGAAAAATCACACGTGGTCTTATACGATTGGCTATCTCGCCACTCTAAAAAAAAAAAAAAAAAAAACTTCGAAAGAAAAAAGCTCTTAAGTGCTGTAATATGCCGAGCAAATTTCTGTCCAGGGTAACGGCCTCTGTTGTCATAGACCCTGGTCAAATCGGATCCACGCCACTCTTTCACTGAAAGATCGAGAA
This sequence comes from Lumbricus terrestris, assembly GCA_949752735.1. Classification (NCBI taxonomy): domain Eukaryota; kingdom Metazoa; phylum Annelida; class Clitellata; order Crassiclitellata; family Lumbricidae; genus Lumbricus; species Lumbricus terrestris. The sequence goes on along the minus strand of OX457051.1, from coordinate 8,260,527 downwards.
ACTATCATTGAACGCAGTATATTTCGGGAAAAACTTTTAGGAAAAGTTAACCCCGTTATTCCACATGGAAGAGACAATCACTGAAGCAACAGAGATAATTGATATCCTTATATCTTAGGTACCAAGATTGATGTTGCATCATTTGCAGACTTGTCGTCTAGAGCAGCATCGGCAGCATTATAAAGCTTTGGATTAATTCAATCAGAGCAGTGACTCCACATGAGAACACCGCCTGACTGTATAATGTTAATTGTTGGAATTGGATGCCCTGTAATTCACGGTCGTCAACTGTATATGTGATTCATTTCCATCATAAAGCAATTCGATCTATTATAGATATTGCCTTACCCATTCAACTTGCTCTGTGATGAGCACCAGGCTTGCGAACTGCTACAGAATTGTTCAATCCAACTATGGATAACAAGAGCTGAGGACATTCTTCCTGTCATAATTAGAGGATGGCCACGCTGAAGCTGTTCAGTAATGAATTCCTATGATTTGTTAGATGCAGACTGCAGTAGCATTGGTAGATGAGGGTTTGGTTGGCGGTGAATTAGATTGGAGCATTCATCTTTAAATGGCTGCTTGAAGAGCTTAATTACAGACCATTGATGGACAAACTTTACCAAGGACACAAAGAATGCACTAAGCAACAGGACTCAAAAAGATTTCTGTGATGTCAACAAGATGTTTCGACTGATGGCTGATGTAGAATGGTGCAAGGCACTGCAAGCTCTATTTAATATGCAGTTATTCAAGGCCGTTGTCTCAAAGCATTTGCCGATAATTAATGCATCACACTGCCACGACTTCAAAAGGTCCAAACTGCAACCGTTGATTCCTGTCCTGGTCCAGAGGTCAACTTTGGTATACCAAAACGTTTAGTACTTCCACCAACTAGAGCAGAAATCAGGCTGACAATCTGCTAACCTTATCCATATCCACTCCAGTGATGATTATCATGTAGAGGTACCTGGTAGCAGCCTGCAATCCCAGTGCACAACAGTTTTACATCATTGGTTTGCTCGAGAGCTTAACTGTCGTCATTATGTTTGAAAAACCTCATTCACAAACACAATAAGGTTGCATGCCTGTAGATTTTAGTATTTCAGAGCAATATAATAGTATTAAGCAATACATAAGCATGCTAGACTTGCTAGTGGGACCAAAGTGCGGACCTCCGAAATTTTCAAACTCAGATACGTCGTACGTATAATTTGTGACAACTTACACGAACTACATGAGCTTTTGGGGACCTCTAAATATTTTTCAAATGTCATGAAATTTGGCAGGTATTATCATAGGACCATAAGGAAACTTTTTGGAGGGACTGCATTTCAAGTTTCAAGAAAAATATTTTCCTGTGCAATCGTGGGACACCCTAGTATGTATGTATGTATTTATGCATGCATGCATTTATGTATGTATATATGTATGCATGTATGTAACTATGTATGTATGTATGTATGTATGTATGTATGTATGTATGTATGTTTATATGTATGCATGCATTTCATGAACTTTTTTGGCCGGCAAAAAATTGAAAATTTCGTCGGCGACTCAGCCATTCGTCCTCCCAAAATCTTCGGCCGGTCGTTTTCGATCCCCCAAGTCTCCGCTCAAGTCTCCACCCGTGTACGTATGACTTGTAGGCACAGGGCCTACTACGCCATGGGGGGGATGGAAGCAGACTGCTTCCAATTTGGGCTAGGGGGGAAAGGTTTCCCCCCCCCCCTAATGACAAAGTTGAGTATAGAAGATTTTCTCATGAACATTTTCCCCCGGTATTCCCCAGCATCTGTCATGGACTTCCTCCTGGTAAATTCCCCGAACAATCCCCTCCCTGTCATAACACAGTGTAAATCTTCATTTAATTTGACTTTTGCTTAACACTCACATAAATTTGTCCTTGCGCTTCCATCACATTCGCACCCACATGGGGGAGTAAGTAGCCTGATCCAACTTATGCCAGAGGGAAATACCCCCTAATGATAGATGGGCATAAGAGATTTCCTTCTGGACTCCCTCTGTTCTACTCCTACCCGCACACCCACGAAAATTCCCCTTGAACGTTCATCCCGCCATCTCAAGGGTATATATTCATTTAGTATGACCTTTGCTTTACAGTCACATTTTCCCCTGCACGTATATGGCGCTCGCTCTCACAACTCATAATTCGGCCTAATTAGGCCTACATTAATTGTTAACATTTTGTTAAAGTATGTTGCATCTACTGAAACTGCATTGGTTTTATAATATAGGTCTCAAATAAAATGAACAATATTTTAAGAATGAATTTTGATGATATAAGGCAAAGAAGCAACAGTAAATTAGTAGGCTTAGGCCTACTTTTGTTTATAGTAGACCTAAAGGTTTTTAGTCTGTTTAAGTAGACATTAATGAAGCAATAAAGGCTTGATTGCTCAACAATTGAAGTTCAAAATCAAGTAAAGCAAATGGCTTATAAATTCCTCCCTCAAACATTAAAGCACTATTGCAGTCTGTACAAATGCAAATTGCTTACACTTTTGTAGCCTACATTTGAGGAAAATGTTCGAGGGAATTGCCCTATTGAAACGCTCTGGCGGAATCCAGAGTGGAAATTACGGGGAGTGGTCCTGGGAAATGTCCATGGTATCTGTTTGGATCAGAAAATGGATGTTGCTGAGTATTGTACAACTGACAGTAGACTACTCAATTTGATATACCAAAAGAAATATTGATATTTTACTGAATGCTGGACCTTTTCAAACTTCACAGGACTACTACAGTGTTTAACACACTGCTAACCCATAATGAGAAATTTCAGAGTGTTACCACTATATTGTGAAAATTAAAAAAAATTAAATCATGGGGAGGCGACATTTTATGATATCCTAAACCACGTTTCTGAGCATTAATTCACGAGCAATTTTGTGAAGATCACAGCTTTAAGAGGTACAATTACAGCGTGCAAATCCAAAAAAGTGGAATTGTCATGACTTTATCGTTCATAAACAGCTGGCAAACAAGAGCCTAAAACATGCGCTCTAGTCGATGACAACAGTTAAAAATGCGTTGGTTTCTGGGGCGGAGCCCCAGACCCCGCTGGGGGAGCTCACGACGCTCCCCCAGACCCCCTAGTCGCTACGCGCTTCGTGCCTTCGGCACTCGCAGCTTCGCGCCTTCGACGCTTGCAATATAGACAAAAAGTTTCTGTTAGGGGGGGAATGCTTCCACCTCTCAGGGGGGGATAGTAGGCCCTGTGTAGGCATGCATGTATGAATGTATTCATTCCATTCATCCCAGAATTTATGTAGCACTTCTTCTAGGGGCTATTCAGAAGCGCCCCCGGCTATAGTACGGAAAAGTGCAGTTTTTGAGCTTTATATAAAAAAAAACAACTTCAGTAATAGCCCCAGGAAACAGACGTTGCTCCTGTGGGAGCCCATTCCAGATTGCTGCAGGGTCCTCTACGGGAAAGGCTCCATTCTGCAATCCTCGGGCAATTGCAACGGACAATAATTTACCTCCCCCATGCTGAATGAATGACAAACGGCAACAACTAAGCGTTAGACATGATTATGATTGTACCGATAATTATATTAATAACATAATTATGATAATATTGCATAATATTCATTCAGATTATATAATAATTTATTAAACATGCGATATTATTAGAGAACCATGCAACGTCACAGTGTGGAATGAAATGCGTTAAAGAAAATGCTGGTTATTGTTAAAGATTTTATTCAACTTAAAAGGAAAGCTTGCGAGCTACTTCACGAAGATAGTCAATAACACCACGCTCATTGTAGTTGCAAACGATGGTTAGAATCCTTGCGTTCCTTGGTTCTAGTTGTTTAACCTTAGCTGTTCTTTCGTCATTCTTTCACTCTTACAATGGTATTGTACAGGCCTAGCCTACTCTGGTTCCGATTGTTTAACAATTATTATTGTTAGAGTCTTTGATGTGTGACAAGTCTTTCATGTCTAAAACTTATTTGTTGTTTCGTTAATCTTTCACTCTTTAAAATGTCCATGAATGTACTTCGTCAGTAGCCTACAATACGGCTTTTTCTAATGATTGTCTGATGATTAGTTTTCAATAATAAGTTTTTGATATGTGGCACGTCTTTCATATCTAACACTTAGTTGTTGTTGTTGTTGTTGTTGTTGTTGTTGTTGTTGTTGCTTGGTCATTCTTTCAGCAATGGCAATAAATTGTCCGGGGTAGTTGTCAGCGGGGTTTTTTGGCACGGGAGTTAATGCCTGGAGGGGGTAATTGTCCTGTTGCGTATGTGGTGACTTATAGAGCGCACTTTGGGAACACTTCAAAACGATGTTACATGTATCAAATAATAATAAATAAATAACAATAAATAAATATAATATTATTATATTTATTTATTGGCTTTCAGAGATCATCCGTCGAATTTCTCCGTAACAGCCTAACATCATCAAATGAGCTCATCTTCATCGGAGATTCCAAAATCGAAATAAATGAACGGATGAGCAACAACGAAGCCGACAGAAATTTCTTCAAGTAGGCCTCACTTTGTTTACCGTGTTCACAAAACTCGCCTTCCTCTGGTGATTTATTTTTAATGTATATCCGTTTGGATCTTTGCATCCCCATCGATGAAACCTGGGAATTGATAGGTGGAAATGGAATGGTAGGTCTGAAGGGAGCAAGCTTGATTCCAGCAACATCTAGAGAAGATTTTCTGTCCGCATGACGCTATTAGAGTTGCGTCAGAAAGTTTGAATCTGATGACGTCAGTAAGAGTGTTGGATTATCGCCAGGTCATCGTTTAGGATTTAATTATAGGCGAATATATTTCTTACCATAGGATATGGTGTTCTATGCCTATCTTCTCTTGAGTGGTTTTATCCTCTGCGGTATTAGGCCTACTTCTGACGGGGAACGGACATTAGCCCCCCCGGACAAAAGCCCCAACGGACAAAAGCCCCCCGGACATTAGCCCCCCCGGACAAAAGCCCCCCAGGTTGGACATTAGCCCCCCCAGTCTATTATACCATTACCTAAAAATGATGCACAAAATGTAACAATAGGCCTAAGTTAAACGAATAAACCTACATTGCACATTAGTTCAACATTTTCGGAATATGCACAGTTAATTGAAGGTTTATTATGCATAGGCCTATTATAAAACATTTAAAAGCGTTAATTGTAGAACGATGCGAACAACTCATTGTGTAAAGTCTCTCATAAATGTAAAAAATTATAAGTCCAAAGTTTGTGAAATCTAGATAAAAGTTTAATGCCTAACTGACTTTAACAAACCGTTGTAGCCAAAGCTGACACTAACAAGTAGGCCTACTTACTGTATACGATTCGTTGTTACAGTAGGACACTAAACAAATAGACAGTATAGGCCCTGTATACAATAATATTCCCATCCGTTCATTTCAAATCGAAGTCTATAAGCTTAGGCCTGCTGACAGAATTAGGACCTAAATGACACTAAGGACTTTCGTTTGCGTGTGAATGCCCGTGACAAGTAATCAGCTACTGCACTATTCTATGATTTGCACAAAGGGGGGCTTTTGTCCGGGGGGGCTAATGTCCTAGGTAAAATCGGGGGGGCTTTTGTCCGGGGGGCTAATGTCCGGGGGGGGCTTTTGTCCGGGGGGGCTTTTGTCCGGGGGGGCTAATGTCCTACACCCACTTCTGACAGAGGAATCTTGTGAAGTTAGTATGAACATTCACAGCGCTCCATTTGGAGGTACTAATAATTATTTTAATGTAACCAACGCAAATGCGTGATTGTTTGATAAAGATAATATATTAATATTTATCAAGCATGTTCTCTAATTTATTATTTTAAGCCACTGAACTAATTATAGGATCTTTGCTTTGGAGAAAATCTTGTCAAATAAGATGCTTTCTTTGGTTTGAAACAGATTTGTGTCCAAACGTCACTTCGCCTGCGAAAATAACGCACGGTTTGGACATGCTCTTGACGGAGGTTGGGACGTATGCTTAGCTGAACCATACCGTCCTAAGCCACCCTGTCTCATTTACTCGTTTGGGCAAGTATATAACTGTATGGCCATTGGTGAAATACCATGTATTGACTAGAATTTTTACTACTACATTGATTATTCAGCAGGCATTTGATGCGTTTGATCAATAATATTATTCCAGCAAATACGTGCCGATTGGGGCGCGGACATTTCCCCCCCTGGACAAAACCCCCCCGGACAAAACCCCCCCGGACAAAACCCCCCCGGACAATTCCCCCCTGATTTAGCCTAGGACATTAACCCCCCGGACAATTCCCCCCTTTGCTTCCATTTAGGCAAAAATGCGTTTAATCCAACTTCTATTTAAATAACAATTATTTTGATCCATCCAGCTCCAATTTAAGCAAGAATATTTTCATCAATCCAGCTTCCATTTAGGCAAGAATATTTTCATCAATCCAGCTTCCATTTAAGCAAGAATATTTTCATCAATCCAGCTCCAATTTAAGCAAGAATATTTTCATCAATCCAGCTTCCATTTAGGCAAGAATATTTTCATCAATCCAGCTTCCATTTAAGCAAGAATATTTTCATCAATCCCACTCCAATTTAGGCAAGAATATTTTCATCAATCCAGCTTCCATTTAGGCAAGAATATTTTCATCAATCCAGCTTCCATTTAAGCAAGAATATTTTCATCAATCCAGCTTCCATTTAGGCAAGAATATTTTCATCAATCCAGCTTCCATTTAAGCAAGAATATTTTCATCAATCCAGCTCCAATTTAAGCAAGAATATTTTCATCAATCCAGCTTCCATTTAGGCAAGAATATTTTCATCAATCCAGCTTCCATTTAAGCAAGAATATTTTCATCAATCCCACTCCAATTTAGGCAAGAATATTTTCATCAATCCAGCTTCCATTTAGGCAAGAATATTTTCATCAATCCAGCTTCCATTTAAGCAAGAATATTTTCATCAATCCAGCTTCCATTTAAGCAAGAATATTTTCATTAATCCCACTCCAATTTAGGCAAGAATATTTTCATCAATCCAGCTTCCATTTAAGCAAGAATATTTTCATCAATCCCACTCCAATTTAGGCAAGAATATTTTCATCAATCCAGCTTCCATTTAGGCAAGAATATTTTCATCAATCCAGCTTCCATTTAAGCAAGAATATTTTCATCAATCCAGCTTCCATTTAAGCAAGAATATTTTCATTAATCCCACTCCAATTTAGGCAAGAACATTTTCATCAATCCAGCTTCCATTTAGGCAAGAATATTTTCATCAATCCCACTCCAATTTAGGCAAGAATATTTTCATCAATCCAGCTTCCATTTAAGTAAAAATTATTTTGTATCAATCAGGCTTCTATTTAGCAAGATATCTTTTCATCAATCCAACTTAGGACACTCAGGACCGCCGTTTTATAGTTATACCACTTACACGCAATATGTTCGACAGGGGGAGGAATTGTCCTACCCTGGGGGGGGGAATTGTCCGGGGGGTTTTGTCCGGGGGGTTTGTCCAGGGGGGGAAATGTCCTACACTCGTGCCGATTACATCACGGGGTTGATCGTTTCGCCTAGCGGTGACCCGTCAAAGAGGGACTGACAAAAGAGCGGCGGTTTAAAGGTTTCAAATTACCCCCTCCTAAACATTACCCCCCCCTCCCCGGTAACTTGAAACCGGTCTCAGATTACCAGGAGGTAGGATGAAACCGGTTTCAAGTTACCCTCCGGAGTAATTTGAAACCGGTTTCATGCTACCCTCTATGGTTTCAAGTTACCCCCACTGAAAACAGTATCCAGCTTCCATTTCACCTATAGAGAACCTTCATCCAGCTTCCATTTGTCTAGCGTTGTTTTCGTCAATCCAGCTTCCATTTCACTTATAGAGAACCTTCATCCAGCTTCCATTTGTCTAGCGTTGTTTTCGTCAATCCAGCTTCTACTTCAATCAAATAACTGTTTTCACGGGGGGGGGGGTAACCTGAAACCGTAGGGGGTAACTTGAAACCGGTTTGAGATTACCCTCAGGGGTAATCTGAAACCGGTTTCAAGTTACCGGTGGGTAATGTTTAGGAGGGGGTAAATTGAAACCTTTACATCGGTTTCACGAAATAGAGTATCCCCCTGAAGGCTATCCGGGGGATGAATTAATCTATCCCCCGGATGGAATTAACCGGTCTTGACTATCCGGGGGAATAAACCATCCTATCTCCTTTTTTGAAAAATGCTTATAATTGAAAAATTTATGCTCTGATCAAAATTTAAAGTGACTCTAATTGTTTTTAGTGTCCTAAGCAATGTTCAGAGAAAGGTAACTGGAATTTATTTAGTGACTCTGAATGTTCTTAAGCATTTAAATGTAATTCTAAGTGTTCTAAAACCAAAGCAAAAAATTATCTAGTAGGAATAAACATAGCCTACCTGTTAGTGTCATTGTTCCAAACAAAGCAGATGAAAATTAATTTGCAAAAATAAATACACGCGAAAGTGGAATTTTCGACTTTTCTTCATTTGAGGGGGGTTGCGATTAATACGGAGGATACTCTATTTCGTGACACCGGCAGAAGATTGCCCGACAATCGTGAGCCGCTATTAAAAGAAATATAGCCTATCGCGAACGAGTCGGCCTTGTGGGTGAGGAAATAAATATGTTGAAAATATCAAGAGCTCTATACCACCAGACGACTTTAATGCTTAACGAGAAGTGTAAACTAGCGATTGAATGAGAAGTTAAAACTACATTTAAAATGCATAAGCTAGCAATTTGATGAGACGTATAAACTACAGTTAAGATTTTAAAAATGCTTGAGAAAAAGAAGCCGGATCGGTGTATTTTTTATAGCTGAAATGGAAGCTGGAGTCGGCCTAATTATAAGATCGCATGAGAAATGGAACTAGGCTTAAAGTAGGCCCTATTTTACGGCTGAAATAGAAGCTGGATTGATGAAAAAGTTCTGTCTGAACTGGAAGTTTACTTATGTATACACTCTTGTTTAGACAGAAGCTGGACTGAAAAAATAACGCGTTTTATGTAGGGTGAGTGCATATAAACCGAAACAGCAGGCAGACCGAAACAGCCGAGCTTTCGGTGAGGGGTGTTCAAGTTCTAGTAATGTTATCCAATAACGACCAATTTAAGTTACTCCAAAAGCTAGTGAAACAGACTTTCTGATTACTAATCACATGTAACGCATGAATCCAGTGTATACGCTGCAGTGACGCTGTCTTCTAATGCCGGTGTAAATGTTTCAGATTACCCCCTCCTAAACATTACCCCCCCCCCTTGCAAATTGCAAATTGCATCAATCACCGCATTTATTGCACTAAACAAATCTGAAAATTATCCCGCTTCTTGTTTTGGTCTGAAGATTTTCATCCGTCATCCCACTTCGTGGATTGTTATCAATATTTTCATCTGTAACTAAAATACTAATCGCCGCTGAAGTTACAATGGAAAAAATGGCTTCGAGGCTATTATTTTTTTCGGATCAAAATATTGATAACAAAACACGAAGTGGGATGACGGATGATATTCTTCAGACCAAAACAAAAAGCGGGATGATTGTTTTGATTTTTTTAGTGCGATAAATGCGATGATTGATGCAAATTTAGTTTCCGGGGGTAATCTGAAACCGGTTTCAAGCTACCGGGGGGTAATGTTTAGGAGGGGATAATTTGAAACCTTTACAGGTCGTGCGTTAGGCTGTAATTTTTTGTGGTACTAGCTAAAAATCTGACGGTGCAGCACGCTCAACTTTTGTGTCAGGACTCGTTACTTTATTGATTTCGTAAATATTTTTACTGCCAATAAATAAAGCAGTTCAATAGCTATTCATTAATAAATGTAGTTTAGTATTAGAGACAATAGAGAATTAAAAATTATCGAAACAATCATCTGTTTCGCTCTCCATGCACTATGCTGGTAAAGCGAAACGGGTCGTTGCATGTTGAGCGAAACACATGCAATGCGTCGTGCATGCAGACCGAAACGCGTTTCGCTCTATGTGCATTTCTGTTTACAACATTACTGGCCTTTGCTTCAGTGTGAAATGCTTTGATCATTTCTAATGTATCTAGACTTACGGCCTACTGCAATTTATTCGCAATAGACTGTGTTATACACTCGTTAAATTTTGGAGACTTATACAACTCTACTTATGTAAGACACATACTCAGGAGCGCTTTCAGTCCAGACATGTCTAAATAAAAATACTATAGTGATTTGTACTGGGCCTACCGTAAACTTCAGATCTCAGAGCTATGGGACCATTAGAACTAGGCCTTAGAAGTTGAATTGGTGAGAACAATTCCTCCTTAGTATGGAAGCTTGACTGATAATGATATTGTTTTAGATATAAACTGGACTGGCAGGAAAAAGCACCTAATAAATTCAAGCTTTTTATATTGTTTGTTGAAGCAAGAGTGGACTGATGAAAAGAATGCTTGAAAATGGAATCTGGATTGATGAATTTCATTCATGTATTTCATGCATCGAGCTTCTATTTCAGCTAGAAAACCACCAATACAGCTTCCATTTATCAAACGTCCTTTTTTATAAATCCAGCGTTTATATATGCTCGAAGCTCTTAATCCATCTTCCATTTTCAAGTGTTCTTTTCAATCATCCAGCTTCCATCTCATCTAGAAAACCATCAATCCTACTTCCATTGATCAAAGTTTATTCATCATAGGCCTATCGAGTTCTAGAGATCATTAATCCAGCGCCCATTTCTTAAGCGTGCTTTCATTGATCCAACTTTAAATTAAGCTAAAAATATCCAGCTTCTTTGTCATTTAAAAAATATAAATTTAACTTCGGTTATCAGGCGTTCGTTCATGGGTACATTTTCATTCACCGTCCATTTATCAAACCTTCTTTTCGTCAATCAAGCTTCTGTTACAGCTAAAAATAAATTCATCGATCCAGCTTCATTTCATGAAGATGTTCGTTCAATCAATCCCACTTCTATTTAAAACGGAATTTTTTCAATCCGGCTTCTATTTCAAATGAAATTATTTCTTCAATGCATCTGCTATTTCGGAAGACGATTTCTTCGTTTATCTTCAGCGATATATTTTCTTCTAAGAGCGGCGCTCTTTTGTCGGCACTCTTTTGTACGTTGCTCTTTTGACGGGGTGCCGCGCTTAGCTGACACGCAACTGACACACATACTTTGATTTGTTGAATTCATCCTCTAACCTTTCTGAGCCACACGTGCCACATCTGCTTTGTCTAAGAAATCCTTCATGCTTTCAATTTGTTTCGCTCAGTCTCCTTCTATCATCCATCTACTTCACAGCCATAACCACACATGGCTCAGCAAAAATCCTCAAAATCCATCTTTTTTCTTGTCTCATATCCCTTTTAGTTCCGATATCCTTTTAGCCCGCTTCCACTCTTGCATTTCCAAAAACAATTATTTTGTGCCTTCTGCATTCTTTCTTACTTAAACTCATCAATCAATCCCAGCATCTTTCTTTTCTCCTTACCCTCTTACAGTCACACTGCCTGTCTGTCTGCCAATCTGTTTACTCTATCTGCCTCTGTCTTTCCATATGCAACTGCCTTCTCTTTCATTTGTTTAAAATCCCCCGTAGCTTCCCATCGAGGGTAAAGGTGCAGCGGCTTGCAGCTGCCAAAACGTTCTCAAAATATCCAATCCATGTTGTAATCGTAATTGTAAACTCGAAATTTCTAAAGCGCCAATCGAAAGGCAAGCGCGGGGCAACAGGTTTTGTATTGTTTGTATGTGCACTTGTTATAGCGCCCCTTCAAGCTCTCCCTACTCAGAGGCGCTCCCGAATGCAGAGCGGACACTGCATCGGAGTTTCACGCCGAAGCGCTGAGCAATTGTGAGTTAAGGACTTGCCCAAGGTCCTTACGTGGCGAGGTGGATTCGAACCCCGAACCTTCCGGCTTCAAGGCAACGACGCCACCACTACACCACCGCGCCCCAGGTTATTCACGAGCGCTGCGTTGAGTTAGAAGGGTTGTCCGTGAGTGTAGTCCGTGGTGGTCTGGGTAGAGTTACCATAGGATCAGAGGGGCGGAACAGCTATACTAGGGCGGGTGTCGTCTGGGCCGGGAATTGGAGGCTGGAGGATTAGATGAGACAGGGTAAGAGTTCGTGAAAAGGAGTGTCTTAAGTTTCGAATGAGGAAGGTGGTGGTGTGTGATTAGTCATGATGATGGAGGAACTGAAAAGGATCGGAATTCAGGAGGCAGATCATTCCAAAGGCGTGGTGTCGTTATCAAAATCTATCCTTCCTTAGGCTCAAAATGTCTAGTATAAGTTTATTAAATTGCACCGACACCGAGTGTCCACGTTTCCAGAGATAACAATTATTGCATAGACTATGCTCGATTTGCGATAAATTTCTTTCTATATTTGTTTTCAGTATAAACAACGATTTCAGTTTTGATGACGCCATATCCGCAAACCTCAGCTGTACTGTTCGGTGTTTCGATCCAAGGTATAACATGAGGAGTTATCGTTGGATCCTGATAAGTCGGGTCACACGAACCATTCAGATCTAGCAACAGTAACAATGTCTAAGTCTCCAAATGATATCGATGTAAATCTAGATGGTGGCAAAGCTCAAAATATTTACACCTGCACTTCTGCATCATGGCTATAGCCAGGAAACACTTTTGTTCGGTTTAAGTTCAACAGGGGTGTTTTCAACTGGGCATGGTCGTACGTTACGACATTTTTTATCGACAGCAGCAAATGCATTTATTAGGAGAAACCCAACACTTCAAGACCATGAGTGCCAAGACAGTTCGAGACAGTTTATGATGGAGGGGAAGTCGATGTAATAAAAAAAAGATTTTGAAAGCACGTGCGCAGTATCGACATAATTATACGGATGCTAAGTTAGAATTTTCAAATTGTTTGGACAAGAGTAGCCTACGCCTTGGTTGTTATAAGCATGACTCGATGACGCAAGGACATGTGCTTAGAAAGTAACATTTAGTCACTTAAAATTTGAGAAGAATAACAGGGAATTATTATTTTCATAAATGCTATCGCGAACCACGCCATATCCTTCGCGGACCCTATTGTTAAGCATGCAGATCACAGTTTGGACACCTCTGTGTCGTAGACTAATTTTCTGCGCCCCTTAAAGCTTTCTAGGCGAAAAAGTTTCAACAACATGTAGTTACTGAACATTGTGAGATCTGTTAGTGAGCCATTCTGGGGCACTTCCAAGTTATGAAAGCAATAGTTAGTGCACGGTTCCAGAAGAATGAAAGTCTGTCAGCAGGATTTTCTGGCAAAAAATGTAGTGCTCGGACCGACGTATTTCAGTTTATTCGTTTTTTTCTTTTAGAACATTATTTTACTATAGGATGTACAAAAACTTGGTTTTAAATTAACATCAAATTAATCTTCAACGACTGTATCTCTAATTAATTTTGTCCTCTAACGATTCTCCTTCGATTATGCTTTCTGGATACGATTCGATTAACTCTTGGGCTAAACCTTAAATCCCAATCTGAGGTACTTACTTGTTACAATGTTTAACGACACTGCCATATCAAAGATGATTAGTGTCGCCCTCCTTTATCCAGGCATGGGACTGGCACTGGCAGAGAACAACAAGTGGCGCAGTTGCCAATCTGAGGTCACTTCCTCTCCGTATTTAATAGTTTTTTCTGTTCAGTAACAGGTCAATCTTCTCGCCTAACATTCTTCCATTCTCTGCAAAAGGATCTACATGTAAGCAGGCGCGGCTCTCTGTTGTTAGCCTTGTACTGTGGAATGGTCTTCCTAGGAAGTGCCTTGTGATCTCCGGTCCTTCCCTCACCGTTAGCCTATATCGGCTTCTTGAAACTGCTTTGTTCTGATTGGTCTGGATCTGGAGTGATTCGTGGTAGAGATATTAAAGGGAGCTACATAAATTTCGACCGATTGATGGAGTGTCAAATATGTTTTCTGGAATTGCAGTATGCCAGTAAAGAACTATCGGCGAAGCGATAACGTCTGGTTTTACCAGATTGGAATTGGTGGAAATGACAAAGGCAATGGAAAAGGATGGAAACTGAAAACTCTGTCAACAATCATCAAATCTATGAACGACACAGGTGTAAGTTCACTTTCCATGACAATTTATTCATAATTATCATAGTTCAATTATATTCTGGCTATTATTGTCTTTGAATGCATTTTATGCATAAAGTCGTTTGTAACTCAGCATGCGGTCCTACACTTCCTATTAAAGTCGACACTTTACTCACTTAAATGCGAACAAATGCTCTAAATAATAGTGGGTTGGTTTTCAAATTCACATAATTATTGCTTTGTCGTTTGCAATTGCAGATCATCATCGATTACCTGAAAATGGACGTAGAAGGCTCTGAATGGCCGTCACTTGCGCAGATGCTGTCAGATGGATCTCTATCGAACGTGAAGCAACTTGGGATAGAATTGCACATTGGCAAAACTGATACGAACAGCCTAGTCGGCGTATACAGGACTCTTAAACTATTAGAAGACCAGGGATTCCGCAGGTGGTACTTTAGTCTGAATCTATATGGCTTGAGGAAGACTAAGAACGGATTCAGAAGCTGCTGTTATGAGATGGTCTACATAAACACTAACTTTCTAAAGTAGCATTTTGACAGTGCTACTAATAGAACACCTTTAACTTCTATCGAGGCTCATGACTGGTTATGACGTGGACACTTCAGTGGTGCGTGGCACTAAATATTTTCATCTAGTGAATCTGCTCAGAATCACTCAGTTCTATAATTATTTGCAAAAAGCAAGCCTTGAACGGTGTCGTGTAGAAATCGAAGAGTAACCGGCATAATGCTATCATAATGATGTAGTTAACGATAATGCATCATTATTCTTCATACCTACGCTTTCTGCTTCTTAAAATTTGATTTCCATAAAACCGAACATATTGCATTAGCACAGTATTGCCTCATCGACTAGTAACATTTTTACTAGAGCTATGCTGCAACTACTACTACTACTGCTGCTGCTGCTGCTGCTGCTGCTGCTGCTGCTGCTGCTACTACTACTCGTTGTCGATGTCGGTGCTCTATTCGTAAGTCCGAACTTTGGCGGTACAAAGGACGATTTGTCTCCAAGAAGGTCTCTGCTGCGTTGCTCGAATCGCTTGCTCCATCGTCATCCCGGTCCACTCTTTCACGTCGTCGATCCACATCCTACGTGGTCTTCCGCGTCTCCTCCTTCCTTCGTTTCTCAAGTGAATAATATCCTTTTACAGACAGTTTTCCTTCATCGTGATGATTGTGACCAAAGTAGCTTAACTTCCCCCTACCACCTCTCCCCACAGCTTGTCACCACCCACCTCCCGCAGCACCTCCTCATTCCTTCTCTTATCCGTCCAAGGTATTCTTAATATTTTTCTGTATGAAGTCGTTTCAAAAGCCTATATTCTCCTCAGTTCACTCTTCCTGTATGTCCACGACTCCGCTCCATATGTTGCTATTGGTCATATTAGTGTCCTCAACAGTCTCAGTTTAGTTGGTATGGTGATGCCTCTGTTTTTCCGTACGGTGCTCATGCCTGACAAGCAGTGGCGGCGCCAGGATTTTTTTAGTCATCCGGCCGAAATCTCATGAAAATCTTTTCCATTTTTTCTGACGATCTGTTTTTTAGTCATCCGGTCGAAAATCGTGGAACTGTTTCAATCTGGCATGTAAAAAAACCCGATTGACCTTTTTAAAGAGTTGGGGCTTATCCTCTCATAGGGGGACTTAGCGTCCCCTTGTCCCCCACTGCTTACAACTCTCCCTTCGCCATTTCCAGTCTTGCCCTTATATTATACTCCTCATAAGTATGCAATGTATTGTCTCCCAGTTTTGGAAATCTCTTCCTGCATATCTTCGATGTCAATAAAACACTCGATTATGTTAACACAAACCTTGCCTATAATATTTCATAACACTTTCTGTAACTAAGTGGTTGGGGTATTTTATTAATTGTTATTTTTTCCTGTTCGTTGTATAGCCGCATTGTGTTTTTGTCGGCTGTTTCGGTATGCCACTGTCTTGCTTCCAACACTACATATGGGCTCTGGTTATCAGGGTCAACCACCCATTTAGGTCACCCGTGTAACCAGCTTTTGCCATTTTCACAGACTTCAGTGAATTGTTTCTATTATTGTTCTGATATAATATTAAGGTTATCGAAAACACAAATAAGTAAACAAATAATAAAATTTCTCATTGTTTGGACTATAATCATCTCTTGAACTAAACTGTAATGCTGTGGAGGAATTTGATTGATCAGGTAAAAACTTAACGGACTTTGAAGTAAAATCATCTGCGACTGCATGCTGATGATGTAGCAGAAAGGTGAGTGAGTTTAGATGATTTTTGTACAAGGCGCTGCATGACAGTGAATGTATTATGGGGACGGCTTCATCTTTCTACTCCAGGTTGCTCAACAAATCAAGTCAATTTAGTTCGAAGGTACGATCAGATAAGGAATCATTTAAAGGTGTTAGTTGAATCACACCACCTATTTGAGTTGCAAAGCTTTTTGAATTTTGTTGAAAATAATATCAAGGGAGAGTTCGGGTGCCCCAGAACTCCTGAGTCAAATTCTATGCCCTGCAGTAGTAAATCGAACTCTGGAGTCACAGTGTAACTCTTCAATGCAGAACATTTGCAAGTTTAAGAATCAGATTTGATAGCTATATAATCAATCCACTTCAAATTTTAGTTGGGAAGAAGCTAAACTCGAAGAATGATTTAGGGAGATCGTGAGAGAGAGAGAGAGAGAGAGAGAGAGAGATAGATAGAGAGAGAGAGAGAGAGAGAGAGAGAGAGAGAGAGAGAGAGAGAGAGAGAGAGAGAGAGAGAGAGAGAGAAAGAGAGAGAGAAAGAGAGAGAGAGAGAGAGAGAGAGAGAGAGAGAAGAGAGAGAGAGAGAGAGAGAGAGAGAGAGAGAGAGAGAGAGAGAGAAGAGAGAGAGAGAGAGAGAGAGAGAGAGAGAAAGAGAAAGAGAGAGAGAGAGAGACTGCGAAAATGAACGACAGTAGCTGCTGTAGTAGAGCAGAGGTCGATCGTTTAATTAATAATTAAAGACGACGGAGTTCGGCGAACAACAGTACTGGCGAATCAAATGGAAATCAACGTGACTATAAACAACGTGGGAGTCTTGCTAGTTAAATAATAAAGAACTTGAGAGTTATTCTTCTTAGATGCTGGTTCTAAAGATCCTAGGACAAATACCCCGGACAATGATATTACCCCCCGGACAATAACCCCCGGACAATTATAGCCCCGTGCTGAAAGAATGACAAAATAGCAATTAAGTGCTAGACCCGTATCGAACTATCGATATATGTTATCTAATATATAGTTTCGTAAGTCTGTGTGTTTGTCTGTGTGTTACATGTAGCTATGCACGGCCACAGTTTTCAAGCAATCGACCCCAATCCTTCGCAGGGGGTCGGACTCTACCCGACACTGGTCAATGGGGGGGGGGGTCGGCGAATCTCTCCCACCATGGAGGCCAGGGTGGGGGGCAAAAACCCTCATTTTCCCTGTTGGCCGTTTCCCTCACAAACTTATGCCAGCTCTTTCGGTCCCATACGCATAAAAGCAGCGGTTGACACCGTTTTAGATGTGTTTAAGGCCAGCGCTTTTCTTTCGGTCCCCTGCGCATACAAGCAGCGGTTGACACCGTTTTAGAGATGTTTAAAGGCCAGCGCTTTTGCCAGTCCGGATTTCACGGTGGAGGTCGGAAAGTGGTGGGGTCAGAGAGGGAGAGAGGGTGGGAGGGAGGGAGGGAGGGAGGGAGGGAGGGAGGGAGGGAGGGAGGGAGGGAGGGAGGGAGGGAGAGAGGGAGGGTGAGAGGGAAGGTGGAAAGGGAAGGTGGGAGGTAGGGAGGGAGGGTCGGAGGGAGGGTGGGAGGATAGGATGGTGGAGGGAGGGAGGGAAGGTCGGAGGGAGGGTGAGGATAGGATGGTGGAGGGAGGGAGGGAGGGGAGGAGGGACGGTGGGAGGGTAGGAGGGTGAGTTGGAGGGAGGGTGGGAGGCAGGGGATGGCAGGAGGGAGGGATGGTGGGAGGGTGGAAGAGTGGGATGGAGGGAGGGAGGGTGGGAGGGGTGGAGAGAGGAAGAGTGGGAGAGATGGACGGAGGGTGGGAGGGAGGGAGGGTAGGAGGGAGGGAGGGTAGGAGGGAGGGAGGGACGGAGGGAGGGAACGGCCCGAATCCTAAAATTCCCGGGCAACGTCGGGTACCCCAGCTAGTTATTAATAATTCTTTTGGAGCGCCTTGAAACGTCGTTTGGTGTCATTGGCCGCCCACTGCTGTGGTTGCAGGCTTTTCTTTCTGAGCGCAGCCAGTCTGTGGTTTTTGGTTCCACCCGGTCTGACTGGTCCAGAGTTTATTTTGGTCTTCCACAGGGTTCCATTTTAGGGCCTTTGCTTTACATTTTATATACAGCTGACCTAAATAAGATTCTGTCTTTTGTGGGGGTTGCTGCACATCAATATGCTGATGACACACAGGCATATGTCCAGGGTCCAGCTTTAGAGGCTATCTCACTTGTGGAAAAAATACTTATGACGTCGGAAACGATTGGTGCCTGGATGTCATCCAATCGCCTCAGGTTAAATCCTGGTAAAACACAATTTATTTGGGTTGGAAGTCGTGTGCAAGTTTCTAAAATTGATATGCAAAATCTGCAACATTGCTTTCCTGGCATGACTTTTTCTACCACTGTGCGTGATTTGGGTGTGACCTTGGACCAGGAATTGACCCTTTCTGATCACGTGAGGAATGTATGTCGCACTTGCTTCTACCATCTTCGTCAAATTCGCTCGGTACGTCGCTCACTTACAACCAAAGCTGCCACTACTCTGATGCATGCAGTTATATGCACGAGAGTTGACTATGGTAGTGCCATCTATGCGGGCTTAACACTTTCACGCATTAATAAGTTGCAATCTGTCCTTAATGCTGCGGCCCGCCTGATTGGTGGCATACCAAAGTTTGGGCATATATCAAGTTTTATACGGGAAGAACTGCACTGGTTGCCAATGCAAAAACGTATTGAGTTTAAGATTTTAATGTTCATGCGCAATTGCCTTGCAGGCCAAGCTCCGATCTATCTTATGGAACTCTGTGTACCTGTGCTGTCCATCCCAGGCCGTAGGTTCCTTCGCTCTGCTACGCATGGTGACCTGGATGTCCCTAGGGCTCGTTCTTCCACAGTGCTTCATAGAAGCTTTGCTATGGTTGGTCCGTCTTTTTGGAATAAGTTACCTATTAGTCTCCGCAATGAACTTCTTTGTATTTCTTTGCCCCTTTTCCGCAAACGTTTGAAAACCATTCTCTTTGATTGTGGTTAGGTGTCAGGTCGGGAGCGCCTCTGAGGAGTTCTCTTGAAGTGGCGCTATATAAATGTACGATTACAATTACAATTACTTGTATTTAATGATTTCTTTAACCTTACCTCTGATCGCCACTCTTATTCAACTAGAAAATTAACTGTTTATGACCTTCCTTACGCACATACCAATACTCGTCGATTCTCTATACAATATACTGGCTCCCAATGTTGGAACTCTCTCCCTACACATCTTCATTCCCTACCTAACACAAGATTATTTAAGCATAAACTTCGCCTTTATCTACTTAAAACACTTCCTGATATGTAATGGTTAAGGTTTCTGCTCAGTGGTTTCGCCAAGCCCTTAGTTAAGTCTTTAGTTAAGTCATTAGTTAAGAGTTGTTTTTCTCGTTATATACAGAAATGTCGATTGCTTAATATTTTTTCTCTCTCTCCCTCATCATTTTTTTTATTCCTACAATTGAATGTTCTGTCATGTTTTTCTTTTATATTTTACATGAATTATGGGTGGCCCTATTAGCGGGATTTTCCATCCCTTCTGGGTCTCCCCTTCTTCACCAAATTATGTTAATGTGTTATTCAATGCCATAATTGTATCATGTTTGTTTGTTGTTTTGGTTGAGGAAAAAATAAAAAAATAAATAAATCTGTATGAAAAAAATTGAAACACTTCCTCTTCAGCTATTAAATTTGCCATAAACCCTTAGCAGTGAAAAAGGGGTTCCCCTTTTTGAATTTCAACATTGCAATGGCAGCATTTTAGGGTGTCATCTTAACAAAATAGCTGTAATTTTTCAGTGACCCATTAGACACCTTTTGAATTTCCACATTGCAATAGCATCATTTTAAGGTGTCGTCTTAACAAAATAGCTGTACTTTTTCAGTGACTCATTAGAAACTGTTTGAATTTCAACATTGCAATAGCAGCATTTTAAGGGGCCATCTTAACAAAATAGCTGTACGTTTTCTGTGACCCATTAGAAACTTTTTGAATTTCCACATTGCAATGGCAGCATTTTACGGTGTCATCTTAACAAAATAGCTGTACTTTTTCAGTGACCCATTAGACACTTTTTGAATTTCCACATTGCAATGGCAGCATTTAAGGGGTCATCTTAACAAAATAGCTGTAATTTTTCAGTGACCCATTAGACACCTTTTGAATTTCCACATTGCAATAGCATCATTTTAAGGTGTCATCTTAACAAAATAGCTGTACTTTTTCAGTGACTCATTAGAAACTGTTTGAATTTCAACATTGCAATAGCAGCATTTTAAGGGGTAATCTTAACAAAATAGCTGTACGTTTTCTGTGACCCATTAGACACTTTTTGAATTTCCACATTGCAATGGCAGCATTTTAAGGTGTCATCTTAACAAAATAGCTGTACTTTTTCAGTGACCCATTAGACACTTTTTGAATTTCCACATTTCAATGTCAGCATTTTAAGGTGTCGTCTTAACAAAATAGCTGTACGTTTTCTGTGACCCATTAGACACTTTTTGAATTTCCACATTGCAATGGCAGCATTTTAAGGTGTCATCTTAACAAAATAGCTGTACTTTTTCAGTGACCCATTAGACACTTTTTGAATTTCCACATTTCAATGTCAGCATTTTAAGGTGTCGTCTTAACAAAATAGCTGTACTTTTCCAGTGATCAATTGGAAACTTTTTGAATTTCCACATTGCAATGGCAGCATTTTAAGGTGTCATCTTGACAAAATGGTTGTAAGTTTTCAGTGACCCATTAGACACTTTTTGAATTTCCACATTGCAATGGCAGCATTTTTAGGGGTCATCTTAACAAAATAGCTGTCCTTTTTCTGTGGCCCATTAGACACTTTTTGAATTTCCACATTGCAATGGCAGCATTTTATGGTGTCATCTTGACAAAATGGCTGTACTCTTCAGTGACCCATCAGAAACTTTTTGAATTTCCACATTGCAATGGCAGCATTTTAGGGTGTCATCTTAACAAAATAGCTGTACTTTTTCAGTGACCCATTAGACACTTTTTGAATTTCCACATTGCAATGGCAGCATTTTAAGGGGTCATCTTAACAAAATAGCTGTCCTTTTTCTGTGGCCCATTAGACACTTTTTGAATTTCCACATTGCAATGACAGCATTTTAAGGTGTCATCTTGACAAAATGGCTGTACTCTTCAGTGACCCATCAGAAACTTTCTGAATTTCCACATTGCAATGGCAGCAATTTAAGGTGTCATCTTAACAAAATGGCTGTACTCTTTCAGTGACCCATCAGAAACGTTTTGAATTTCAACATTGCAATGGCAGCATTTTAAGGTGTCATCTTAACAAAATAGCTGTACGTTTTCTGTGACCCATTAGACACTTTTTGAATTTCCACATTGCAATGGCAGCATTTTAAGGTGTCATCTTAACAAAATAGCTGTACTTTTTCAGTGACCCATTAGACACTTTTTGAATTTCCACATTTCAATGTCAGCATTTTAAGGTGTCGTCTTAACAAAATAGCTGTACGTTTTCTGTGACCCATTAGACACTTTTTGAATTTCCACATTGCAATGGCAGCATTTTAAGGTGTCATCTTAACAAAATAGCTGTACTTTTTCAGTGACCCATTAGACACTTTTTGAATTTCCACATTTCAATGTCAGCATTTTAAGGTGTCGTCTTAACAAAATAGCTGTACTTTTCCAGTGATCAATTGGAAACTTTTTGAATTTCCACATTGCAATGGCAGCATTTTAAGGTGTCATCTTGACAAAATGGTTGTAAGTTTTCAGTGACCCATTAGACACTTTTTGAATTTCCACATTGCAATGGCAGCATTTTTAGGGGTCATCTTAACAAAATAGCTGTCCTTTTTCTGTGGCCCATTAGACACTTTTTGAATTTCCACATTGCAATGGCAGCATTTTAAGGTGTCATCTTGACAAAATGGCTGTACTCTTCAGTGACCCATCAGAAACTTTTTGAATTTCCACATTGCAATGGCAGCATTTTAAGGGGTCATCTTAACAAAATAGCTGTCCTTTTTCTGTGGCCCATTAGACACTTTTTGAATTTCCACATTGCAATAGCATCATTTTAAGGTGTCGTCTTAACAAAATAGCTGTACTTTTTCAGTGACTCATTAGAAACTGTTTGAATTTCAACATTGCAATAGCAGCATTTTAAGGGGCCATCTTAACAAAATAGCTGTACGTTTTCTGTGACCCATTAGAAACTTTTTGAATTTCCACATTGCAATGGCAGCATTTTAAGGGGTCATCTTAACAAAATAGCTGTCCTTTTTCTGTGGCCCATTAGACACTTTTTGAATTTCCACATTGCAATGACAGCATTTTAAGGTGTCATCTTGACAAAATGGCTGTACTCTTCAGTGACCCATCAGAAACTTTCTGAATTTCCACATTGCAATGGCAGCAATTTAAGGTGTCATCTTAACAAAATGGCTGTACTCTTTCAGTGACCCATCAGAAACGTTTTGAATTTCAACATTGCAATGGCAGCATTTTAAGGTGTCATCTTAACAAAATAGCTGTACGTTTTCTGTGACCCATTAGACACTTTTTGAATTTCCACATTGCAATGGCAGCATTTTAAGGTGTCATCTTAACAAAATAGCTGTACTTTTTCAGTGACCCATTAGACACTTTTTGAATTTCCACATTTCAATGTCAGCATTTTAAGGTGTCGTCTTAACAAAATAGCTGTACGTTTTCTGTGACCCATTAGACACTTTTTGAATTTCCACATTGCAATGGCAGCATTTTAAGGTGTCATCTTAACAAAATAGCTGTACTTTTTCAGTGACCCATTAGACACTTTTTGAATTTCCACATTTCAATGTCAGCATTTTAAGGTGTCGTCTTAACAAAATAGCTGTACTTTTCCAGTGATCAATTGGAAACTTTTTGAATTTCCACATTGCAATGGCAGCATTTTAAGGTGTCATCTTGACAAAATGGTTGTAAGTTTTCAGTGACCCATTAGACACTTTTTGAATTTCCACATTGCAATGGCAGCATTTTTAGGGGTCATCTTAACAAAATAGCTGTCCTTTTTCTGTGGCCCATTAGACACTTTTTGAATTTCCACATTGCAATGGCAGCATTTTAAGGTGTCATCTTGACAAAATGGCTGTACTCTTCAGTGACCCATCAGAAACTTTTTGAATTTCCACATTGCAATGGCAGCATTTTAAGGGGTCATCTTAACAAAATAGCTGTACTTTTTCTGTGGCCCATTAGACACTTTTTGAATTTCCACATTGCAATGGCAGCATTTTAAGGGGTCATCTTAACAAAATAGCTGTCCTTTTTCTGTGGCCCATTAGACACTTTTTGAATTTCCACATTGCAATGACAGCATTTTAAGGTGTCATCTTGACAAAATGGCTGTACTCTTCAGTGACCCATCAGAAACTTTCTGAATTTCCACATTGCAATGGCAGCATTTTAAGGTGTCATCTTAACAAAATGGCTGTACTCTTTCAGTGACCCATCAGAAACGTTTTGAATTTCAACATTGCAATGGCAGCATTTTAAGGTGTCATCTTAACAAAATAGCTGTACGTTTTCTGTGACCCATTAGACACTTTTTGAATTTCCACATTGCAATGGCAGCATTTTAAATTGTCATCTTAACAAAATAGCTGTACTTTTTCAGTGACCCATTAGACACTTTTTGAATTTCCACATTTCAATGTCAGCATTTTAAGGTGTCGTCTTAACAAAATAGCTGTACGTTTTCAGTGACCCATTAGACACTTTTTGAATTTCCACATTGCAATGGCAGCATTTTAAGGTGTCATCTTAACAAAATAGCTGTACTTTTTCAGTGACCCATTAGACACTTTTTGAATTTCCACATTTCAATGTCAGCATTTTAAGGTGTCGTCTTAACAAAATAGCTGTACTTTTCCAGTGATCAATTGGAAACTTTTTGAATTTCCACATTGCAATGGCAGCATTTTAAGGTGTCATCTTGACAAAATGGTTGTAAGTTTTCAGTGACCCATTAGACACTTTTTGAATTTCCACATTGCAATGGCAGCATTTTTAGGGGTCATCTTAACAAAATAGCTGTCCTTTTTCTGTGGCCCATTAGACACTTTTTGAATTTCCACATTGCAATGGCAGCATTTTAAGGTGTCATCTTGACAAAATGGCTGTACTTTTCAGTGACCCATCAGAAACTTTTTGAATTTCCACATTGCAATGGCAGCATTTTAGGTGTCATCTTAACAAAATAGCTGTACTTTTTCAGTGACCCATTAGACACTTTTTGAATTTCCACATTGCAATGGCAGCATTTTAAGGGGTCATCTTAACAAAATAGCTGTCCTTTTTCTGTGGCCCATTAGACACTTTTTGAATTTCCACATTGCAATGACAGCATTTTAAGGTGTCATCTTGACAAAATGGCTGTACTCTTCAGTGACCCATCAGAAACTTTCTGAATTTCCACATTGCAATGGCAGCATTTTAAGGTGTCATCTTAACAAAATGGCTGTACTCTTTCAGTGACCCATCAGAAACGTTTTGAATTTCAACATTGCAATGGCAGCATTTTAAGGTGTCATCTTAACATGATAGTATCATATATTATAGTAGTAAATAATATCATTATAATCGTATAACAGTAAATAATATCACTGTATATTATAAGCACTTCATGCAAACAATAATGAAAACAGTAACTAAAAACCAACATCATTTTGTCAGATTTTCTGGGGGGGGAATGTCAATCCTGGGGGAACTTTTCCCCCAGAGACGTCTAGATTAAACACTGATCGAAAATAATCGACATCTTAAAATGTAGGCAACGATCCCTTGGAGGTTGGGAAGTTTTAATCATTAGATGGACCCTCTGCAAAAACAATCTATGATGCTGCCACCTGGTGATCGAAGTCTCTTCTGCGTGGCAGGTCGGTGAAAATTTTGTCCGACTTTACCTGATGTCCGACTTTATGTTAGGTCACCCCTAGTATTGACGAACTACGCATAATGATCTATGGTTAGTCACAGTGAGCTTATATTTCACTCTTTGCTAAGCACAGTAATCTATATATATATTTCTAGCTACGACGACGAAGAAGGCGAAGAAAAGTGCCTCTCCAACGGATCTCTCCTCCAACTCCCTCCGCTTCCTCTTCAGACACGAAAAACTTTCTTCGCCTCACCCTCCACTGCGCCCTTCAACTCTCTTTCCGTCACTCAGCGGATGACTTGAGCTTTGATCTAATCGACCTCTGCTCCTTCATTAACCGGCCATTCTTCAGGCCAAACCTTACACAGGTACGCTGGTTGCCAGGTGAAGTCTCATAAATAAAATTTAATGTCATTCTGCAGTGAAGGGCCTATGGATTTTACGACTAGCGCGTTAGTCTATTATTACTTAAGGATAAATAAATTTGTAGCGCGAAGTGGCGGACCTCCGACCCCGGACTGGTGGTACTGAATGGCGTGTTACAATGTTACAATCTTTTCAGTCCGTTGTCACAATTATTCGAACACTGATGTCATTCTGCAAATTAGCAAATGGCATGCCTATCATCCTTTCATTGTTCAATACAAAGTTTTTCGTCTGCAGACGATTGCATATGCAGTGCACGAAAGTAGCGTAAAACTACCGATTTATTAGAACGAGATCCAGTTTTCTTTGCGTCGAATTCACTGACCACTAGAAGTTATTGATTTAAATGATTTGCTCGCCTTCCTAAGGCAGTGTAGGGTCTACTAACATTTTTTTTATTAGCATTTCCATTCTCCACTTTTCTGACACGAAGGCTTCGCGTGAAGTCTATGCCTCATTAATTTGTGTAAACACGCTACTAACAAGAAAGCATAATTTCAGTCCCTGCCTCAGAATTATTTGTCTGAAGTAAAAAATTTAGGCGTGTTTTGGTTTGAAGGCGGTTTAAGTGGAATTGCGGAAAAACCTTCAAGTGGCTTCTCTGTAAATAATTCGACTTAGTGTCAGTTGCGATAAGCAGCAATCGACTATGCTCGATGGACGGCAGCACAGAACAAAGTTCTAAGGCATAGCTAGCTTACTGTAGCATCAATTGCAATAGAGATCAATACCAATATGCTGGCATAGTCCATGCTCAGGACTGGCCTGTGAATTTCATAACACCAATAAGCTTATAGAAACTGAAATCGGAAACTTAAATTTTCATTCTCTCTTTTCTGTCTAAGAAAGTTTACAAAAAATTCTGCACCTGATCTGGTATGTATATTTTGAAAGCTGTCTTGCTCTATATTCATGTCTCACAGTATCAAATGTTCTTGAGAAATACTAAAGAGTGTAGTGCCAATCTGTGTTAAGGTCATAATATTATGAGATTCGTGTAGCCCCCAAGAAAAGACTAGAACCCTAGCACCGGAAATGAGGTGTAGAAACCGATGAGTATTGCTAATTACGACCAATTTCGAATTTTCTTGCTGCTGAGTCCGGTAGCTTTTCTACCAGATACTGTGTGAGTCAAACAGTACTTTCTCAGACCAATAATTATAGGCCCATTAATTTTTGGCATTCAAACCGAACGATCTACCTTCGCTGTCGAACTACTATTGCGAACCATCTTCTACTTCCACTAAGACCATTTTTCCAGCTAATCCTTCATTGTGCATAACGAATGTCCCTTGTGCCATGCTGGAGTCTTTGTGTGCACATGCAGTGGACTCTATTTTATTGCACACACTGCTGCGCATGCTCGAGCGTACTGAGTTCATTGTGTCTTAATCAAATTATTGTAGGCCTACACCATTAGCGAAGTTAAGTGGTCATAATATTATATTACCTCCACTGCACACAGCCGCACAGTTTATGGGTAGTGTGTCGGACAGGCTAGATCAAACCCTTCAAACACAAACACAAATACAAAGCCTTCCGACACAATGCTCAAACCCTTCCGACTCAATGCAGCGCTAAGGAAAAAGCGTGCGTCCTGCGCTTAGCTTTCGATTGACGTTGTAGAAATCAGAGATTGCGGATGACGACTTGAGTTCTGTGTAAGTCAACCTTTGTTCACTCAACTACAGTTCGTTACAACTAAATGACTGATAGGGCCTATCGTAGATCACTCTATTAGCAGTTTTCCTTAACGGCGATTGTATGATTTCATACTCTGGCAACTTTTACTAAACCAATATTAATAACCATCTGGCGTGGTCCTTTCGTTTTCTCACTTAGTCTATCGCTTCACTTGAAATGGCATTATTATTAATTCGCGGTCACAGTATCACAGTTGCGATACCGTAATGCTAATGTGGCTCATTTGGCAACATCTATGAGGCTCGTAATAGGCATAGATGTTACTTAAATAGACCTGTATTTGAAAATTATCGTGACTCAGATTAGATCCGACAAGGCCTACATTATGCCCAACTGTTCTATATAGATGGGACTCGTTACGTCAAATTCAATGCGCTGGTGCACTACGCTTCGTTCTTATTTGACTCTTACGAAAATGTGAAAATTCTTTGTATGTGGCCATATTTATCTATTTATTTAGTCCTGCTGTTCGTAATTATTTCCCTGCACCAAAGGTTCTTAACCTGTGTGTCGCGATATGGTCGAATGTGCCCTCTCAGCCTGTTTTCACATTCGGAGAGTAGCAACAATGTGACGAAGGGTGACACGACAACTGGTCTACAGACTCGTCGACCGACAAGTGGTCTCCGGACAATAATCGTCTACCGACAACTGGTCTACAGACAACTGATCCAGCGCTTGAGAAATGGAAGCTGGGTGAAGGTTTTACAGGTGAAATGGGGGTTGGATTGATGAAAAAAACGCAAGAGAAATGGAATCTGGTTGATGTTTCTTTTACAGGTGAAATAGAAGCTGGATTTACGAAAATAGCGCATGAGAAATAAAAGCTGGATGAAGATATTACTAGATCTGAAATAGAAGCTGGATTGGTGAAAATGCTTAGGTAATGGAAGCTGGATGAGGGTATTTTTTATATCTGAAATAGAAGCTGGATTGACGAAAATAACTAGCGAGAAATAGAAGCTACTAGATAAAGGTATTTTCAGATCTGAAGTAGAAGCTGGAGGCATGTTGAAATACATGCATGAAACTCATCAATCGAGCTTCCATTTAAGCTAAAAAAAAACATTTCCATAATCCAGCTTCTATTTCATCAATACGAGTTGTCTGTAGACCAGCTGTCGTTAGACCAGTTGTCCGTAGACGAGTTGTCGGTCGACCAATTGTCGTGGAACCGTGACAAAGGTAGACAAAGTCCAGTCAGTGACGGCGCCAGGATTTTAGATTTGAAGGGATAAAGACCTAAGTCCTACCTTCCTCAATGGGCGCAACTGGAACATTCTTATTCATCGGCTTTCTATTTCTTTTGGCATCTCTGCTCTGCCCCTTGACTGGCTCACATCCTATCTAGCTGACCGCTCCTCTTCCACTGTCTTTTACTCCACTCGTTCCCCTTGGATCCCCGTTCCAGTGGGCCTTCCGCAGGGCTCTGTCCTAGGGCCCTTGCTCTATATCCTTTTCACTGCAGACATTGGCTCTTTTCTCGCTTCTTGCTCATTGCGAAGCCACTCTTACGCTGATGATGTCCAATCATATGCCCATTGCTTTGCTGTGGACGCAGCCAAAACTGTCCGCCTTATGGTCTGCGCTTCTGACACCCTTACTTCTTGGCTTTCGTCAAATCGACTGCGACTCAACTCTTTGAAGACGCAATTCATATGGCTGGGATCTCGCCAGCAGCTGGCCAAGATTGACTTGGCTGCTCTCGCACATGAGTTTCCCCTTGCAACCTTCTCTACCTCTGTTCGAGACCTTGGGGTCATCTTGGACCAAGAACCCCTCCTTCTCTAAGCACATCTCTTCCCTGTCACGTGCCTGCTATTACCAAATTCGACAGCTGCGTGTCGTTGCTCGCTCTCTCTCATTCACTGCATCTTCTACTCTTGTCCATGCCTTTGTTTGCAGCCGCTTAGATTACTGCTCCTCTCTTTATGTTGGCCTCCCACAGGTCCGTCTGAACTCCTTTGTTAGGGTTCTTCGAACTGCAGCACGCTTGGTTGGTGGCATCTCCCGGTTTGCTCACGTATCTGCCTTCATGAGGGACGACCTTCACTGGCTCCCACTGCAGCAACGCATTGCTTATAGAGTTTCGTCTATAGCTTGGCGCTGCATTCTGTCTCAAGCTCCATCCTACCTATGTGAGCTTTTTACTCCAGTCCCGGTTTCTCTGGGCCGTCGTTCGCTGCGGTCAGCTGCCCGCGGTGACTATCTTGTCCCTTTTTGTCGTACCGCTACTATGCAGCGAAGAGCAATTTCCGTGGTGGGTCCAGCTATCTGGAATGGCCTCCCTGCGGCTCTCCGTTCGCTTCCCCGCGACTCTGCTGGCTCTTTCTACCGTCTTCTCAAGACCTTTCTCTTTGACCAGGGCTGGGTTGGGAGCGCCTCTGAGTAGAGATCTTGAAGGGGTGCTATATAAATTTATGTGATTGATTGATTGATTGATTTTCCTCGGGGTGCTTGTATTGCAAGCGTTGAAAGCGCGAAGAGGCGAGTACCGAACTATGGTGTTTTGGGAGCGCCGTAAGCTCCCCCAACTGGGTCTGGTGCGGAGCCCCAGAAACTAACGGATTTTTTAGCGGTGTAGACATCAACTGGGGCACGTTTCAGGCTCTTGTTCGACAGCTGTTTTTGAACGATAAAGTCTAGATTGTCATGTGATGCTGTCGTATCTAGCAAGTCACAAGATAGCTTGAATTAAATAATTAGACATCCGCTACACAGAGAAACCTTCGAGAAAACAGACAAAACGTTAATTTGCACTGCTTGACCTGATAATAGCTTGGGGGTAAAATGAATACAAAATCGAGGATGGACCTGCTGGAAAGTTTGGAATTCGTCTATGAACTACGTTTTTCAATTCTTTACAGGATACCCCACCAGAAATCCAATATCACAACTGCTTTAAAGGTATCATGAGTTGGGAGCAGGTGTGTGCAAGTTGCCTAAGATGAAACATGAGTGGTCCATGTTAGGCGACTATGGTCCTAACTGTTGTGCATAGCTGATGTTTTTGTTTTTCTTCAGACGTGTTAATTCATAAAGACATTAGTAACTCATGACTGAGTCATGAGCATCTAAATTGGGTCCTATACTGTGTTTCTTCACAGGAATGTCGAGCTACTACAGAAAACCAAATTCGTATCCTATTCTTAAAAATCAAAACACAATTGGAAAATTAGGCCCATATGCTATGCTATAGGCATGAAGCAAATCTTGACAACAATTAAAAAACTGCCAGGCAATAAGACATTCGCCAAATTAAAGCCAAAAGAAGTTTATTTTGTGTCGGGTTTGCTGGAGAAGTGTAGTGCTTGATATAGGCCTATACTTGGAAGAATGTAGATTGTTCCAGTGTGGAAGATGTAAAAACTGGGTGCATGAAAACTGTCCAATCATCATTGATGCTCATTATTACTAATGCAATTAACTGCTACATATTCTACAAAGCTAGCATTTTCACTTTTTTAAAGACAGTGATATGGATAGTGTTGAACTGTCACCTGTGAGAAAAACTGCAATATTGTTTGTTTATATTTTATATTTTTGTTCATGGGTTTTAAAAATTAATAAAACTAATAAAATGACAATTTAATATTTATTATCTTTATTATTTATTGAAAAAGTTCATAATAATTATGTTCTGTCTGATGTAAGTTCGTTTTATGAGATATGGTTGATGAATTAAGACTTTGTCCGCCTTTAACAATACATTTATTCATAATCCATCTTTGGCGCCCATTCTACTAAGATGGATCATTTATGCGATTTTTAATTTTTTTATTATTTTATTTTTCGTTCAAATTATTAAAATTAAAACTTATTGTATCCACTTGATTATCAATACATAATCTATGTGACGACCGTATTGCAAAGTTATTTTCTCATAATATGTGGCGAAAATGGACGGTCATCCTTACGTGGTCCATCTTTGACAACCTAGACTTCATCAGAGAACACAACAAAGAATCCTGTGATTTAATCTGTTTGGTTGTGACTAAGCTTCCATGAGAGTGGCAACAAGGACATTGTGTGCCCGATATGCATCTGGGCGACTCTTGGTTGAAAGGTACTTCCTTCTATTGTCGGGCGCGTCTAAAAATATTGTACTGCTGATGTCGAATACTATATTGCTTCCATTTTCGATTTTTTTAGTTATTGCTTCACTGAGGTATAATCTCAGAATCGACATTGGCAGCAATTCTTCACTACTTCTGGTCGAAAGATATCAGCGTTCTTCGACATGGCAACTCCTCATCCGCTTTCAAAGAAATACTGTTCCTGTCTCTGCATCGGAATCACGATAGTCCTGCTGGTGGTTGTGTTTTATAATCAAAAATCACTCGAAATAATAAGAAATACAAACACTAGGCTAAACGCTTGCTCTCCAAACTTTTTAATTTTACCAACACCAGGAATGGAGAGTGCTCTGGTGAAGAACTTAAAAATTATAGTACCCGACGTCCATTTGTTATTACTGAGGTTCTGGCATCTGGATCATTTCTCGATCGGGTTAGAATTTTCAACGAGGAACTGGATAAACTTCGAATGGAAGCACTTGAGTCAAGATGCACTGGCAATTTGCAACCGATCGCACCCCATCATGAGATCAAATTGATAGAGACCTTGAGAGATGACTTTTTGCAACTGCTTGCTAATTTCTCACAGCTGCAATTAGTTGTACTACCCTGGAATAAATCGACTGGGGTTGGAAGAAATTATAGTTCTCTCAAAGACGTATCAAATCTCTTGATACAAATTTACTACGAATGGACAGCGGATGATGCACTCTGCACGTGGATCGAAACTCCTGGAACGATTATAGCGAAATATGATGTCATAAGCTTATACAACAGAACGTGCTATCGCAATGTAACAAGGAGCACAGTTCCTCATTCAGTGAACGTCCTTGTTCTTAATGCAAAGCCATTGAACACTGCGGTGTTCGCTCACTACTGGCCAAATGATGGAAAAGCATTTCCATCGCATTTCTATACCGAACAACCACCATTTGCTTTTTATATGTATATAATACAAGATGGAATTGTTACTGGTCACAGCGATGTCTATAGTGGAAACGTGAAACTCGTTCAGTATGCGTGTAGTCGTGATATCAATACAGAGCCACCATCAAATGTTGACAAGATTCCAATGTACGATGAGATATTTCCAATAGCTCAATATTGGGGAACAGCCAACTTTCATCGAATGGTAGAAATTATTCCAAGGCTATCGCTTTATCTTGATTTTCTTAAACGAAATCCTAACATCAAGATACTTGCTCCAGAAACAGGAGGACGAACAGCGGAATTGATTAAAATACTGGGTTTAAATGAGAGCAGATTAATTAGCGGAACTTCCAGAGCAAAATTGATTTATTTACCGAGATCAACTATGTGTGGATTTGCAAGTATTCAAGAGACTCAAATGCTTTCAAGGATTTATCGTAAGTACATAACTGAGAACTTCCCACCGGAACCTCGAGACAAAGTCCTGTTGATCCGGCGATCAGGATCTCGCAGGTTTACACAACAAGGAGAGATTGAAAAAGTAGTTGAAGCTGCCGCCAAGGCGTACAACCTGAGCTATGTAATGTTCATAGACAATCCTGTTCCAACACTCAACGATACAATGAGAATGTTCCATTCCGCAGTAATGGTTGTTGCACCTCATGGTGCTGGACTTACAAACGTCGTTTTCTCACAGCCTGGAACATATGTCATTGAAGGCGTTTGCAATCTTCCACCTGTCAACTTATGTTTCCTACGACTTTCGTATGTTTTAAGCCACCACTGGCATGGGATTCCATCTCGCCGCGGTTGTGAAGGGGTTGTGGACATATCTGCAGAAAGCATCAACAAGACAATCCTATCAATTTTAAGCGAACGTAAAGCATGATGAATTAACATTTGGCATTAAATATTTTTAGGCTTTCTTCTGTGACTCTTTCGTCAGTATTCAGGTGCATCAAAACGTCAGCTCTCGATTTTAATGTAGCTTACCCTTTTATTCATACATCTATTCATTCGTTATACAAATTTATATAGCGCCCTTCAAGGTAGCTGCTCAGGAGCGCTCCCGACCCAGCCTCGGCTGAAAAGTAGCCTAGCTTTTAAGGCTGCCATAAAGCACATAAGATGTGCTTTATGGCAGCCTTACGCATACGCTCTTGCTTATGTCAAGGATTTGCTCAGAATTTCTGAGAAAATCCTTGACATAAGTAAGAGCGTATGCGGCTTACCCCCATACACTTCTGCTAATATTGGTGCCTTGCCACCATTTTCATTCAATTTTCATGAAGCTGTTACTTGGAAAAACTTGGAAAGTAGGAAACCATGTAGCTTAGTCGAATATGCATCTGCGAATATTGGAGCTTTACCAGCATCTTAATGGATACAATAATGTTGGCGATTCTAATAGGCTACTTAAAAATAAAGAAATCGTGTGGTATGCACAGCGCCTGCAAATATTGAAGCCTAATACGTGAAGAAACGTACGAAAACAAGGCCTCGTGTGATAATTATATGCACACTTGCACAGGTTCTTCAACTAAATGACGCTACGTGTTACTGTAGCACTTTAAGCCTATTTGAAAAATCACCATCAAATGCATCTAAGTCAGCGGTTCTCAACCTGTGGGTCGCGAAGGTAAACGATGAAGACTAGTTAGACTGGGCAGTCAGCATAATTATAACAAACGAAGAGGAATTACAACTTATTGATTGAGGGAAGAGCTCTAATGACCAGAGTAAGAATGAGGCAAAGGACATGTTTTGGAAATGGCCTATTTTGAGAGGAGACTCCCTACGGAGAGATATCAGAAGAAGAAAAAAGAAAGAAAGGAATAAGAAAAAGACAAAGAGGAAGACAAAGACAGATGCTCCGGGATTGGATGATGAAGGAAGACTATGGAAACTGAAGGAGAAGGCTCAACATTGAGCAGAGTTGTGCCATTGAAAACTTGAACCTGCACTTGGGCAGTGAACATGAAGAGGAGGAAGAAGAAGAAGAAGAAGAAGAAGAAGAAGAAGAAGAAGAAGAGGAGGAGGAGGAGGAAGAGGAAGAGAAAGAGGAAGAGGAAGAAGAAGGTGGAAAAAGAAGAAGACGAAGATAAAGAAGAAGAGATGGTATTGATATGCACATCGTTGTACGAAGACAAGCGTCGATCGGCATCATTCTAAGATTCTCGCTTTAAACCTTAGACCTGTCCCCAACGATTACATATTGGCGTTTGATAGTCATCGACAAGTGTCCATGTTAGGTGACAAAATAATTAATGTCGCTGTAGCAAGGCTCGCTGCATATAATGGGAACCCAATGCGAACCGAATCTACTCATATAATGATCTTACCTTAAACATTACATTCTACAATTTTAAAATCTGAAAGTTGAAAGCAACTCACTCAGCGACGTAAAACCAAGCGATGGAATTTTACGGGAAAACGGTCAAGACTTCTGAGACCATGAAAACCCGAGGAGCGTCAAGATGTCCAAACAATGTAGACAATGCTTAGAATATCGGTAAGAGCGGACCTGTGCGACAATTGTAATTGAATAGTTCTAAATTCAGAAACATGTCAAATTTAAAATCCATATGCTGTTGCAAATTAAATATACATAAATAAAAACCTAACTGTGTATATTTAAGACAAGTGGTTCTGAATATTCAGGATTCACTATCACGAAGAGCGTTATTTGTGAAAATACTTTTATTCATTAATTAGGCCTAATTTAAGAGCACCCCTTTAGGCTATCTAGTCAGAAACGCCCTTGACCCAACCACAGCGCGAAGAGGGCAGTCTTAGGATTAGAGTAGAACGCAGTCACCCGTGTTACACTGGTCAACAGTGATTCTGTTTCCTGAACACTTTCAGGTGTTTCTTATGCAGTTTCTGCTGCTGATCACGAAAATGTCCTTACAATAATATTGTCCCATCACGTAACGTTTTTGAGAAATCTTCAATTTTTCTATTTATTTTCATTTTTCAGATGTAACGTTATTATAAGCTTCGTGTAACTGAGGTATTTCTA
The DNA here is from genome assembly GCA_949752735.1 of Lumbricus terrestris. NCBI lineage: Eukaryota > Metazoa > Annelida > Clitellata > Crassiclitellata > Lumbricidae > Lumbricus > Lumbricus terrestris. Next base: position 8,225,108 of record OX457051.1, on the reverse strand, counting down.
GGCATGCACTTATGACAGTTTACATATTATATGTTTGTCTTGCATAATAAAATATAAACTTGGGTCTGCATATGCATTAATGCTGGCTAGAATCTGCCTGCAAAAGTTTTAAGCACTATAATTAGAGTCGCTTCTCTGCATAGGTCTACAGGAATATCTCACTGAGGAAATTGACATCAGTTTGTTTGTAGTTTGATTCCGCATTTCCAAAATTTAGTTTTGTCTACATGTATGCAAGATGCGTAACAAGTTAGCCAGCTTATTTTCAGATAAGCTTTAAACTATAATATACTAGCTGAATCGCCCGGCGTTGCCCGGGAAATTTCGGTTTTTAGTTCCCAGCCACGCCTGACCCCGCTCCCACGCCACCCTTAATCTCACTTCGCCTTCCATCGGTCCCAACCCGTTCCGACCCTGGGGAGCCCGGCGTTGCCCGTGAAATTTAGTTTTTCAGTCCAACCCAGTTACAACCCGTCCGCATTTGTGCGAAACCGCGTGCGAAAAGATCTGACCTCGGCGAAAAATGAGGTTAGGAATCTATTGGTTCGTTGAAAATCGATCGGCGAAAATTATTGCGTCTTAAATACTGATACATACGGCATGGTTAAGATTAATTAAGATTAATATTAATTAACGGCATAATGCTCTATAAGAATAAGCCCGGCCATGACGTCATTAATGTATTGGTTTGAATCATCAATATATCATCGGTGGTTTCAGTGTAAGCAAATGGCGTGTTAATAAAGACAGGCGATCAACGTGCATAGCTTTCGAATCGCGTGTGAAGTTAAAATGTTGGGCTATGAAATTAATTGACAGCTGAAAATAGTGGCGTTTAACTCCAAATGTGGGTAAGAATCGATTGCAAAATTTTTTTTTAAACGAATCGCTGTAATTTCCGAGTAGGCCTCCGGACAAAATTTATTGCCACACACACAGAAGGACAAACTTTGAGCTTTATATTTATAGATTTTAAGATGGTTGTTGGCAGCAGAGATATCTCGTCAGTGTTGCATCAAACGTGATACATGTACATTTTGCTATAGTTGTGGAGACACTGGAGAGTAGGCTATGCTATATGAGTAGGCCTCAGAGACACACAATGACTGGACTTGTCAATAAACCTTTGAGCTGTACTTTGGTTGCAAGACTGGAGAGAAAGCCAAGGAATGTGTGCCTCTCATTTGCTGTGGAAGATGTGCTGCAGATCTTAGAGTTTGACTCCGGGGGTCCTGCGAAAGCAATGCTGTTTGCCGTCCCGATTGTCTGGCGAGAGCAGTAAGATCATGACTGCGACGGGCTGCTAAGTTTGTCTCACTAATGTTTCTGGTTTCTCGGGCAAGAATAGGAAAGGAAACTGAATTCCCCGATCTTCTTTCGACAATGATACCAGCGCCGTACAGTGAAAGTCTTCATATAGCGAAACCACCAGGGAAATGGAGTTTAGACGACGAATATGAAGATGCTGCTGCATTGATCCAGCCAGGAACGAGTATATAGCTGCTGACAGTGATCCGGATTTTGAAGTAGGTAGGTCTGTGTCTGGCGCGCCTCTTCTCATTCACATAGTCAGAATGGAACGACCTTTTAGAGACTTAGGTTTGTCGAAAGCAAAAGCAGAACAACTGGATCCAAGACTGGAGTTTGCCGTCACCAAGTACGTATTGGACATAAATCGGTCCGACAAATATTTCTGCCTTCTCTTCACTTAAAGCTGGAACTGATACATTTAAAAAAAGCCATGCACAAGGATGCTTTATCTTTATCTGCAACAGAAATTCCAAGAATGAGTGATGCCAACGAAGGCATTTTTATGGGTCCACAGATCAGACACATCATCAATGACAGGCACTTTGAACATCTGTGGGAGGGACCAGAGACAATCGCATGGAAGCGCTGAAGGATGTTGTGGAGAATTTTCTTGGTAACTATAGAACTCCAAATTACATTAAACTGGGTAACAAAATCTTAGAGCATACTGACATAAAATGCAACATGTCACTTAAGATTCACATCTTGCATTTCCACTTGAAATTCTTCCCAAGTTCCTCACAGATCAAGCGATGAACACCAGGAAATTGCCACAGTGGGAAAACGATATAAGGGAAACTGGAATCCAGCAGTGTTGTCTGACAATTGTTTGACACTGCAGCGAGATGTGCAGACAAAGAATACAAACGAAAATCAGCATCAAAGCATTTTAGACCTATGGAACTTTAGCAGCATCTTGTATACATTGTACATGTGCAACTGAACAGGGAATAACCATGAAAAACCTTTAATTTCATGTTTCTCAACATTTATAAGTGATACAGTCATCATCAGCACCCAATATCAAGAGGAAGAACTGTTATAAAGATTTCTTTTTCAATGAAATTAAATTATAGTATATTGAAAATATATGCAATAAACAAGCATTTCAGTTAAAATCTTGCATGCCCGTTTTCTCAAAAACCTTACGTGATACAAAAATTCTGAGAACACCACCGTGTTCAGCACGTCAACTTCTATAGAAAACAGTCAAAGTTTTTTCGGAAACAAAACAAGAGTTAAAATTTGTTGACCAGTGTTATTGGCACTAGGTGCAGTGTCACAGAAAGACCGTTCCAGAGTGCAGGGCAAGCAACGGAAAAACACGACCTCATTGGTGGAAGTTCGCGACCGGGGTACAAGAAGTTCCGCCTGCCTATTAGAAAGAAGAGAACCACTGCACTGCGCACTCAGGGTGGAGCAGAGTTCGTGCAAATAAGCAAGGGTCAAACCGCGAGGAAGCACCAAACCAAGACAGATTTGGTAAGTTACCTGCTGCGGGAACGGGAGCCAGTAGCCGAAACCATCCCCCAAAAATTCAGTGACACGACCAAACCTTTCAATACCATCGATAAGGTGTGGTGCAGCGGGCGTTTCGAATAAACAGGGTGCTATTGGAGCACACGCGGGTGTCCAGAAACTCCTGCATAGGCAAAGAGTGATATGGGTCTGTCGGTGATACATGAGCTCCACGCATTTATACAATTCAAAGAACAGGATTAGTCAAATGTGGTGGCCCTGCTAAAATGGGACACTGCATACAAAATTTGCCAAAAAAATTAAATCTGCATTAAAGATGAAATTTAATGTAAAAGCCGCCATTCCGACATGTTGATCAGGTCTTTATTATGTATAAGATACCAAAAATATTATGGCGACTGAACATTGTGTTTCGATCACCCCAGATACCTAATTTTAGAGTCGTCAGAACAATTTTAATATGATACACTACTAAAGAATCCATATGAAGAAAAGACCTCATTCCCATTGATCACCTAAAAACGCCATGCATTGTTGCAGCCTATAGTAGTTATTCAAAACAACTTCTGTACAGTCAAGCAAAAGTTTCGCGCATTGGTGAGTGCCAGAATTTGCCTTACACTAATATCAAAAACTAGCGCGTTAGCCTTTTACCCGGGAGCCCATCCTGCTTACTTTCATTGCTTTCCCTACCCTGTCCTCCCTAGCCTCCTCTCTCTCTCTCTCTCTCTCTCTCTCTCTCTCTCTCTCTCTCTCTCTCTCTCTCTCTATATATATATATATATATATATATATATATATCATCCCTCTGCTTCTCTCTCATCCCCTCCCTCCATCGCTCCCTCACTCCCTCCTTTACATGCCTGATCGAAAGGTCCGCCGTCTTTCTGGGCTCATGTCACGAATGCAATAGGCCTACATTGAACTTCCGTGCGGAAGGGTTCTTCACAAAACACATAACTAAACAAAACTAATGATTCGAACCAATACCTTTCTTTTAGTTGAGTTTTTCTGCAGCAGTGTTCCAGCATATGGTTTGCTACTCTGCCTATGCACAATAAAGAAATACGCTACTTCTCTCCCATTCAAGTGCATCGGAAAGAGCGTTGGTCACGTCTCACGCTACTCTGTAAAAGAGAGCGTGGGGTCCGCGGTTCGCTTCCCAGACTTAGTTTATTTCAGAGACTTAAATCTCGGGCTAGCACGATCCGCACATGACGGAACAAATGGCGTGGCGTCCATTCAAGTGGGCAGCGGTGGTCAATGAGGACCCCGAACTATTAATTGAAAGCTGAGGAGGGTCGTAACTATAATTTTATGCGGTTGCTATGATGGGAACATGCTCATTGCTTAATGACTCACCTATTGCTACTGAAATGGTTGCTCTTGCTGATGATCGTCTTCTCTCTTCAGTCTCCATCAATGACGTCCA
>OX457051.1:8025886-8215886 GCA_949752735.1 Lumbricus terrestris | reverse complement strand
ATTTATGATCCCTCAGGCGTTCCAAACAATATCCAGAGATAAAACTAATGACTCTCTGGAACGGCAACTCTCTCGGCAGTATCTGGTTGGGCAAAAGTGCCTCGGAGTGCAAGAGTAGGCCTACTAAAGCGTTGGGTGGTGGTAGGCAGGGGTTTGAAAAGATAATATATCTTCAGAGATTAGTGTTAGTCGTTTCCCAGGTCCTTAATAAAATCAAATCCATTGTTGTTAATCGGGACCCAAGGTGTCCACTGTCCAGGGCCACGTGGACAAAGTGGTGGTTGGCCAACAGGTGCTTGTACCGTACTTAGCAGTTTTCCCGTGGCCGCCAATTCAGCTGCTGGCGTCGCCGTTGCAGCCGTGCAGTGCCGGCGCTACCACCCCCCCGTACCCCCCGGCCCGGGGCCCCGAGATTGAAAGGGGGCCCCAAATTTAGCTGGTGATTATGCCTATTTGTGACTGTACATATCCGGTCTGGTGCATGCCTCAACTAACCAAATGGCACTGCCATAGCAGACCTAATGCAAATATCATACTGATTTTTGGTGTAAGTATAAAGCCATTAGAGTCTGAAAGGGGCCCCCAAATTTAGCTGGTGACTATGCCTATTTTTGACTGTACATATCCGGTCTGGTGCATGCCTCAACTAACCATATGTCACTGCCATCGCAGACCTAATGCAAATATCATACTGATTTTGGGCGTAAGTAAAGCCATTTAAACTAAGCTTACCTCAGGCAGTTTCGTGACTTTCGTCCACTTTTTCAAACACAACGCTTATAAATTATTGTAACTTATTCTAATTGCTTGTGCTAATTGGATGAGCCTCAAAATAAAGCCTGCTTGATGCCCAAACATTAAAGCCTGTGTTGGGGCCCAGATGTCCTTGGTATGTGTCTGATCTCAAGTTTGCAAGAGCCTCAAATGTAGCTGGTAATTATACCTTTCATGACTGTTCATTCCTGAAACCACGCACCGAATAATGCTTTAACGCAAAGCATACAAGATAGTATTATGCAAACCAATAGAGCATTGTCCTTCAACCAAAGAGGAGACTTTGGAGGGGGTGTGGACAGGGCACGGCCTCACAATTTGTGGTTGGGACGGAATCCTTGTATCCCCAATATTTCAGAAATATTTCATAAGTAGGCCTATCATCCATTGCTCATCAATAATGATCAATTTGCTAAGATGACAGCCTATAAATGCTACCATTACAGTTGGTAAATCGGACAAATTTAAACAATGGAGAGGGGACACTCTGAAGTCCTAAACCACGACTAGCACCAAGAAAATCGCAAATTTTTTAACGCGTTAATAACGCGATTAAATCAACAGCCCTAAAAAAATTATTAGGTGACTTAAAAAATTATTGCATTCTGGAACGGCTAGAACTCGTCAAGATCAGGCGAAGTAAAGGTGCCTTGGAAGGCAATGGCATTGAAACGTTTGATTAAACTGGCAATGCGCTGGAAAAGATAACTGGTTACTACTGCTACTACTACTACCATCACTACTACTACTACTACTACTACTACTACTACTACTACTACTACTACTACTACTACTACTACTACTACTACTACTACTACTACTACTACTACTACTACTACTACTGCTACTACTACTACTACTACTACTACTACTACTGTAGCGATTTAATGCTTCTTAAACAAACGAACCTATTAAACAATGCACTGTTTAATTACTAATATTAAGTAAGAGTCAAGCTAGACAATTCAGTGGTGTATTTATAAGTAATTGAATTGTGGCTAATATAACAATTATTGATAACGCGCATGCAAGCGCTATAACAATCTTCAATATACGACGGAGCTCAGGAAAGCAGCGTTGATGTGTTTGAGCAGACGATAGAGAAGCGTAAAAAGAAACAGTCATAGAGAGATCTACGGAGCGTAATGGCAGCCATGGACATGTTGGGCTCATTGCGTTGGTAATTCCGGACGATCTGGAGAGTTTTTCTGGGTGTGGAAAGCGATAAAATATCGGCTTATCCCGCCATCGAACTATAAGTCCCCGGGAACAAGATACCAGGGCGAGTTAATCGAACTTTGCGAAGTATCGTGCGACACTAGAATGCACAGTGAACGATTTTGCGAAATCGAATGAACTGAAAGTTGCTATTGCGATAGAACTTTGGCGACTGCGAGAAAGAGGAGAAACTGTGACAAGACGAGGTGGAAGACGAGTGTGAGTTACTGTTCCGAGCTACAGTACTTGCTGAAGACGCAGCTACAGTGAAGACAGGACCGACGGCAAGCCAGAAGAAGACGACCTTTCTTCTTCCTTCCTTCAGCCCATTCCCTGTGAGCTGGAAAAGACATCTACATCCATACTGGAGAAGAAAAACCAATGTGGAAAGATAAGCATCACAGCAATATAATACTTAATCAAATAATACGCCACAATAGGTAGTTAGGAATCGCTTGAATTGTATTTACTGATTAATACTGTTATTTTAATATTATATGTTTAAATGAACTACAGTGATTTTCTTGTTCAAGGTCGTAGCCTATCTAATTATGATTCACCCATAGCCTCTGAGCCTAAAGTTAATCCATATATTCTAGACTAACAATCCAGGATACATGGTCAGTGACAACTACTACTACTACTACTACTACTACTACTACTACTGCTACTGCTACTGCTACTGCTACTGCTACTGCTACTGCTACTGCTACTGCTACTGCTACTGCTACTACTACTACTACTACTACTACTACTACTACTACTACTACTACTACTACTACTACTACTACTACTACTACTACTACTACTACTACTACTACTACTACTACTACTACTACTACTACTACTACTATTATTATTATATTATTTTTTTATTATAACCAATCATTTATTAAACGTAATACTACTACTACTACTATTATTATATTATTTTTTTATTATAACCAATCATTTATTAAACGTAACATGTTTTACAAGAAACTGCACAAAAGTTCATTGTTCAGGAATTAACGGCCCTCGTCACAGAACAACTGCGTGAAAGTGCCTCGAAATGCCACTGCGTTAAATCTTTGCGTACAAATTGAGAGGCGTTGGAAAAGGTACGTGGTTTCGAGTGGGTTTCCACTTACCACTGACAAACGCCGGCCAAGTTCAGTTTGAAATTCAATGCTCTTTATGGGACCAAGTGTTTCAAAAACAATACGGACGAAATCGTGTGTTGCGGGGAGGTTCATATACTTCACATGTTTTCGCGTTGCTGCTGCTTCGGCCGCACCACCCGGTGTATTCGATGTCACGTGGATGTATGATGTGGCGCAAGTGTGGATGCTTGTGGCATCCCAGGCAACGTATTTGCCTCGCGACCACGGGATCAGAGTCGCGCCATCAGGCCGTTTGCCGTCGGTACGAAATAGGCCAGGCGGTTCTTTTGTGCTTGGAGTACAGTGGCGGCGCTAGGGGGGGGCTAAGCCCCCCTACAAGAGGCTCAGCCTCCCTAAGAAAAGGGCCATCCAAATTTTTTACATTGAAATATCTACGATTTTCGGCTGACGACTAAAAAAAAAAGGTCGTCAGAAATTTTGACGGATGAAAATGTGAAATTTTCGTCGCGAGGCTTCAGCCCCCCCCCCCCCGAAACTGAAATCCTGGCGCCGCCACTGTTGGAGTATCCGCTCTCTGAAGGGCCCTCCAAATAATATCGTTAAGTGCGAAGTGTCTGCTGGCTCGCCCCCCAGATTGTTTACAGACCAAACCGTGGTGTCCTCCTTGATCCGCCAAATCTTCACATGATGTCCAAACTTTATTTTTGTCGATCTGTCCCAGACCTTCTGCTTAGACAACGCAGGCTCATCTCCACTCGGATGTGAAGTGATGCGGGACTGTAAAATTACCTCTCTCATGTTATCCGTCCAATCCACGCTGCCGAGAATTGCAGTCCCGAGATCTATTATTAATTATTATTATTATTATTATTATTATTATTATTATTATTATTATTATTATTATTATTATTATTATTATTATTATTATTATTATTATTATTATTATTATTATTATCGTTTTAGCGCCTATATATGATCCCTCAAGCTTTAAAAACGATAAATACTAAGCGCTGTTGTTCTTTAAAAACTTTAAAAACGATAAATACTAAGCGCTGTTGTTCTGGAGATAACGATCATCGTTATTATTATTATTATTATTATTATTATTATTATTATTATTATTATTATTATTATTATTATTATTATTATTAAAAAAAGGTCGTCAGAAATTTTGTACGTATTATTATTATTATTATTATTATTATTATTATTATTATTATTATTATTATTATAATTATTATTATTATTATTATTATTATTATTATTATTATTATTATTATTATTATTATTATTAGGCCTAATAATAATAGTTTCGCTCAACTTTCACAACTTTCACAATAGCTGTCACTAATAAATCTGCTTAAAAACTCTTCTGCACCACTGTTGTAGCCTGACGAATGTGCACGATCGTCCGATGCTGATGATTTTACACCGGCTAAGACAACATGAATACTTCGGCAGTGAAAGTAACCATATTAATTATAACGGGATTAATCGTCTTAATTGTGCTCCATGGTCAATTCGCAGCGAAACCTCTTCTGGTAAGCACAAGTTTAGCGCACACTTTACAGAGATAGCTAATAAAAAGGATTACTTGGGTTTGGATTACTGCATTTGATCTCTAGATGGTTGTATCCATTGATATCGCGATCAAATATCGTTATCGTCCATGCTGAACTGAAAAAGATTAGATGGCAGCGTTTCACGTTGAGATAGAATAGTCTAAGATTGAGACAGATTAGTCTAGAATTGAGACGGATTTTGTCTAAAACTGAGACAGATCGGTTTACAAGTGAGACAGGCTAGTCTAATTTAATTAGACAAAATTTGTCTAAAAATTAGACTAATTTAATTAGTCGAAAATTGAGACAAATTGATAGGCTATACTATTGAGACAGATTAGCCAAAAATTATGACATATTACTGTTAGGTTGAGATGAGTTAGTCCTAAATTGATGCAAAACTTCTGGGGTGACAATCAACCCTTGTCGGAAGAGGTATTTTTAATTAATCCATCGGCGCCAGTCCATCGGGTCAACGAGTGCGGGTCAACGTTAATCCACCTAATCCAGTCAATTCTTACGTCTTTCATTCGTTCGTCGCCGAAATAGACTTCACTTGTAAACCTTAGCAGCTCATCCCAGTCAATTCTTAGGAAGAGGAATAAAAAAAGAAAATAATAACGTCTTGTCTTTCGACCGGTCGCCAGCATTAGCTCACGTTTAAACCTCAATGACAGACGCAGCTTTCACAACATTTTTACAGACACTGCACTCATTGAATTTTTGCAGATAGACAATCACAAAGTATAGATTGTCGTTTCTGCAGATATTACTGCATCTTGCACTCATTGCATGGAGCTAAAGATAGACATATTATTGCTGTCGCCAATATGTTAAACTCGGGGGTCCCGGTAGAGTAGTGGTTAACACGCTGTCGTAGAGTGCGAGAGGTTGTGAGTTCGAGCCCCCGTTGGGCGGATTTGCTTTGTAGGCTGCTATTAGCGCCATATATTGCAGGATGTCTGCTCAGTTAGTATAGTTAAGATTTGTAACCGGTTGCGGTCTGTCAACCGGATTGTTGATTAAAGAGACTATTATTATTATGTTAACTTTTGACAATGGACCTATTAATATTATGTGGCACATAAATTTCTTTGTGATGCGTAAAAATTAATCTTACATTTTTTATGCTGAATCTAAAGCCTCCCGCCCCATGCTAATTCAGTCTCTAATTATGAAAATTTCTCACGCTTCCATTGGCTAGTGCTGCAGAATTTCTTGAGCTCCAATTGGCTAGGACAATTTGGACTGCTTCCGGCTCGGGTTGCACTTCCGTAATATGACTTCCGGTAGGGTAGCACTTCCGGTAGGAGCACAACTCAGGCAAACAGCTTCCGGTAAGGGAAGCACTTCCGGCAGAATTACGACCTCAGGGTTAGGATTATGGTCCTTGAACTTGACCAACTTACCTTATCTTGACCTCATTACGTCATTACCATTGCCTGATTACATAAATACCTTGCCTTGAAGATCTTTGACTTAGAACTTTGACTCTATTAGGTCACTATGACGTCATTTGATATAAATTATTGCGCTCATACTGTCAGTTCTTCATCTATTTATGTATGTATGCAAACTTATGTATGTATTTATGTATGCATGTATGTCCTGGGCACGACGTTAAACTGCATCCATCCTCCGCCACAGGGAACCAACAACGTCCCTGTGCCGGTCCTAAGCCCGGACCAAAGGAGGAAGGTTTGCCAGATGGGTGGCGATACGCTGGCAGTAAAAGACCAAGACGATTGAAATCCGCAAAAACCACGACACAAGTGGCATAGCGACCCAGATGCTTCAAGGTGTCATGATGTGGGGCTGATATGCACAGGCCGGTCAGGACAGACCGGTAGAGAGAGTCGGGGGAGAGCGTGGGACACATACGGGCATTGACCCAGGTTGTCCTTCATGCCTCTCTCCCAATATTCTCTTCAGTCAGACAAGGTGGTCTAGCTGCTCCAAGATGTTAATGGTATGGAGCAGACCTGCTGACCGGACCGGTTGAAGCTGGGCATCATGACGCGAGACAGACTCAGACAGAGAGTGGCGTCGGAATCCTACGGGCATTGAGCCTAAGGATGTTGATGATGATGATGATGTATGTATGTATGTATGTATGTATGTATGTATGTATGTATGTATGTATGTATGTATGTATGTATGTATGTATGTATGTATGTATGTATGTATGTATGTATGTATTATGTATGTATGTATGTACATGTATGTATGGATGTATGTATGCATGTATGCATGTATATATGTATGTCTGTATGTATGTATGTATGTATGCATGTATGTATGTATGTATGTACATGTATGTATGTATGTATGTATGTATGTATGTATGTATGTATGTATGTATGTGTGTATGCATGTAAATATGTACGTATGTATGCATGAATGCATGTATGAATTAATGTATGTATGTATGTATATATGAATGTATTGGTGTATGTACATTCCATTCATTTGATAATTTATATAGCGTTCCTTCAAGGTCTACTCCGAAGCACTCCCCCGCTCTAATATGGAAAAAGCGCAGTTTTGAGTTTGATAAAAAAAAATGCTTCAATAATAGCCGCAGGAAGCAGACGAAGTTCCTGTGGGAGCCTATTCCAGACAGCTGGGTCCGCCATGTTGGCATTTCCTGTCAAGTCTTTTCTGGCCTTTAAGAAGAAGAATATGGTTAAACTAGCCGGGGTCCCCGGCGTTGCCCGAAAATTTTAGGATTCGGGCCGTTCCCCGCCAATCCCTCCCTCCGTCCTTCCGTCCCTCCCTCCATCCCACCATTCCTCCCACCTTCCTTCCATCCCCCCACCCTCCCTCCCTCCCTCCCACCCTCCCACCCTCTCACCATTTCTCCCACCCTTTCTCTAACCCTCCCTCCCTCCCTCCCTCTCTCTCTCCCTGATCCCACCACACCACACCACACCACACTCCGACCTCCACCGGTACGCGACCCCTGAAATCCTGACTGGCAAAAGCGCTGGCCTTAAACACCTCTAAAACGGTTTAAACCGCTACTTTTATGCGTATGGGACCCGAAAGAAAAGTGCTGTAATAAGCCTGTGAGAGAAACGGCCAGTAGAAAAAATGAGGGTTTTTGCCCCCAACCCTGGCCCATGGTGGCAGAGATTCGCGACCCCCCAATGACCTGTGTCGGGTCGACTTTGACCCCTGCGAAGGATTGGGGTCGATTGCTTGAAAACTGTGGCCGTGCATAGATAACAACAAAAAAGCTTACTAAAATATATATATAAGATAATTTGGCCAAAAATTATGGCCAAGCAGTGATATCATAGTGAGATGGAATTAAAGCCGTTGCAACATTTATGTCCGAAATTTTCGTCAGTGACGGTGGAATTGCCCCACAGAAAATGCTCGATTCTGCAAAGTTGCACCTCGCGCAAAGGAATCAAGAGCACTCCCTTCCGTGCAGAACGGAGTATGCGGTAGCCATGGATACCTGTGGAGCAACAGTCCTTTTGCAGATTGTCTGGGGCAATATCAGGCTGACATTGCCGAACCAGAGCGGCAATCCTATATTCAATGCGCTGCCGTGTAGGAAGCCAGTGCAATGTCTCAAGCATTATAGCTGGAGATCTGATCAAATTTAGATTTTTGTCCATTTAGGCGTGCTGCAGAGCGTTAGACTCGGTTAGGGCACAATATTCAATTAGATGAAAGTCAAGAGTATAGTGACGAGCACTTGTCAAGACTGACTGTACATTCACTAACGTCTAGTGCTGTCGCCACCATACACCATTCTTTCATTACATAATGAAAGAATGGTGTAGGGTGGCGACAGCACTAGACGTTAGTGAATGGGCAATTTGCGAAACTGATGGAGTAGGACTGAGGACCTTGTTCGTAATGGGACACGCAACGCTATATCGCAGCTAATGAGTTTTGGATGCATTGCAGCTTGCGGACCTCAACGTCTGAAAGACTCATAAAACTTGAATTAGCATTGTCAAAGCGAGAGGATACCAGAGAACAGGCAATGGTTTGTGACAAAGCCTATTCACAATCAGAGCTGACCTGATGTGACGTATTACCCTAATGTGATAAGAACAAGATTTGCAAATGCTCGTTGTATGTGGTTGAAAAGTCGGTTTACTGTCTAGGCCTCTAGGATTACCAAGTGCCCTGACAGTATCTGACAGGAGCACAGCTGTGCCGGTGTCACGGGATATTCTATCCCCCTCAAAGCTATCCGGGGGTGAATCAATCTATCCCCCGGGTGGAATATACCGGTATAGATTATCCGGAGGAATAAACCATTCTATCCCAATTATTGAAAAATGCGTATAATTTAAACATTTCTACTCTAATCGCCACTCGGCAAAGAGACCAAGAAACCTTATGGAAATGAAACCAAACAGAAAAGTGGGCAACGACGTCAACGGGGCCTCCGTTCAAATGAAGGGAGGATCAGCGGCCAGCAGGGTTGGAGAACACAGGGCCACCCAGGTCGTAAACCTGAGAAAACCCTGTACTAGGTGCGAGGAGTGCCTGTTCAATGAAAAGGAAGAGGTGTGCATTGGAACCTGGAACGTCAGAACACTGTGTGCGGCGGGGCAGCAAGATGTGCTCTTACATCAACTGAGGAGAATCAAAAGGAGTGTAATGGGACTGGCGGAGGTGAGATGACCAGGAGAAGGAGAAATCAACAAGGAAGGATAAAATATAATATATTCGGGGAGGAAAGATGGAGGACACCAGCTAGGAGCATAGGCAAAGAGGGCCCTCATTGACTATAGAACGATTGGACCAAGAATGATGAAGGCAAGATTTCGTACAACGTGCAGTAAGATCACAATAGTGCAGGCGTATGCACCAACAAGCAGTGCAACAGATCAGGAGATGGACGAATTTTACGAGACGCTACAACACACGCTACAGGGAATTCCGAGTCAAGACGTGACTATAGTAATGGGAGACTTCAATGCCAAAGTGGGGAAAGACTGGAAGACGTGGAGAGGAGCACTAGGGAAGCACGGATATGGAGAAGAGAATGAAAGAGGAGAGAGACTACTGAACTTTTGCCTAAACAATGATCTGCGGATAATGAATACAGTGTTCTTCCAGAAGAAGGCTGGCCGGAAATGGACTTGGGAGTCACCGGACTGCAGAACAAAGAATATGATAGACTTCATCATGGTAAACAACAGGTGGAAATTGCAATAACAAAATATCGAACATTTGCAGAACCAGACATAGCATCCAATCACAGGCTAGTGTTGGCGGGGTCAGAATAAAGCTGAGAAAGATAGACTGAAGAGGGGCAAATAGGAGATTCGATATGAAAGGACTGAAGGACGATATAGCCAGGAATCAATTCAATACACAACTGGAGAACAAATGAAACAGGTAAAGTTACGCTGCATGATGCATGACTTGTATCTAAACATGTATATCTGCATGCATGTATACATGTATGTATGTATTGTGTACTTGTATGTGGCGGTCTTAGGACAATTAGGCCTACCCCTCCCGGACAATTACGCCAGACAACTGCCCCCAAACTGTTTTCCCCGGACTCCCTATAGGCCTACTGCAAGAATGACAAAACGACAACAACTAATATTAGACATTAAAACCATGTAGGTCTACCAATAGGCTATATCTAGTTTAGGCCTATATATTAATTTATTAGACACACGACAATATTATTATTAAAAAACTATGCAATGTCACAAAGTGGAATTAAATGCATTAAAGAAATGCTGAGTCGACTGATTAGTGTTAATAAGTTTATTCAATTTAAAAGAAACGGTTGTGAGATACTTCATGAAGATTGTCAATAACACTGCGCTCATTGTAGTTGCGAACAGTGGTTCCAATTGTTTAACTTAGTTGTTGTTTGGTCATTCTTTCACTATTTCAATGGTTAGCCTAATGTAGGCCTATATTCCGGTTGTTTTACGATTGTTCAACTATTATTGTTCAAGTCTTTGATGTGTGGCAAGTCTTTCATATCTAAAACTTAGTTGCTGTTTAGTCATTCTTTCACTCTTTATGACCATGAATGTACTTCATCAGCAGATGGCTTTTTTCTAATAATTGTCTGCCTGGTGATTAGTTTTTCATTAGTCTTTGATGTGTGTCACGTTTTTCATGTCTAACGCTTAGTTGTTGTTGTTGTTGTTGTTGATGTTTGGTCATTCTTTCAGTCCGGGGATTATTGTCCGGTGGTAATTAATCATCCGGGTGGGGGCTATTGTCACGTGAGTTATTGTCCGAAGGGTTATTGTCCAGAGGTGATTTCCGGGGGCAATTGTCCGGGCGTAATTGTCCTGTTACCGTATGTGGCGTCTTATAGAGCGCACTCTGGGAACACTGCAAAGCGTTGTTAGGTTACATACATTCAATTACATTTATTTATTGGTTTCAGGGATCATCTGTCAAATATATCCTTCACAGTCTAACAGCATCAAAAGAGCTCATCTTCCTCGGAGAATCCGAAATTGAAATAAATGAACGGATGAGTAGCAACGAAGCCGACAGAAATTTCTTCAAGTAACTTTGTTTACCATTTTCACCAATCTCGCCTTCCTCTGTTGGTTCGTTTTTAATGTTTAGGCCTATCCGATCAGATCTTTGCATTCCAACGATGATGTCTGGAAATTGATTGGCACGAATGGTACCGTATTATAGCAAACATGAAAGGAGCGAGCTTGATTCCAGCAACAGCTAGAGAAGATTTTCTATCCGCATGCCGCTGTAGTTGCGTCAGAAAGTTTGAATCTGATGACGTCAGTAAGAGTATTGGATTATCGCCAGGTCATCGTTTAGGATTTAATTATTATAGGCGAATATATTTCTTACCCTAGGATATGGTCTTCTTGGCCTACCTTCTCTTGAGTGGTTATTATCCTCTGCGGCATTATTTCTGACAGAGGAATCTTGTGAAGTTAGTATGAGCATGCATAGCGCTCCATTTGGAGGTAAGCCTAGTAATAATTATTTTAATGTAACCAACGCAAATGCATGATCGATTGATAAAGGAAATATATTAATATTTATCAAACATGTTCTCTAATTGGTAATCCTCCAGTTTAGGTACTTTTATTATTTTGCACTGTTATACGGGCAATAGTTTGAAGGAAGACATTGAAAATGTTTTCCCCTTTGAACTATAAAAGAAAGCTGAAATAAAAGCTGGATTAATGAAAAACGCATGAGAAGCTGGATTAATGTTTTAACTGATCTGAAACAGAAGCTGGATGAATGATAAAACTCTTAAGACATGGAAGCTGGATGAAGGTTTTCTATATTTTAAATAGAAGCTGGATGAATGATAAAAAGCTTTAAAAATGGAAGCTGGATGAAGGTTTTCTATATTTTATGATGGAGATATTAGGTGAAATCAAAGCTGGATGAACGAAGAAGACGCTTAAAAAATATAAGCAGAATAGAGGTGTTTTTATACCTGACACAGAAGCTGGATTGACGAAAATAACACATTAACACTGGAAGCATGATGAAGGTGTGTTATTGCTTAAATAGAACCTGGATTGACGAAAATAACGCGGGAGAAATAGAGGCTGGATAAACGAAAAACATATTCTCGCCCCAAAACAGCGACCAAAGACTAAGTGTTGAAGAAAGCAATGCAAAATAATAAAAGTACCTAAACTGGAGGATTACCCTCTAATTTACTATTTTAAGCCTCTTACCTAATTATGGAAGCTTTGCTTTGGCGAAAATCTTGTCAAATAAGATGTTTCCTTGGTTTGAAACAGATTTCTGTCCAAACGTCACTTTGCCTGCGAAAATAACGCACGGTTTGGACATGCTCTTGACGGAGGTTGGGACGTATGCTTAGCTGAACCATACCGTCTTAAACCACCCTGTCTCGTTTACTCGTTTGGGCAAGTATAATTATAGCTGTATGGACTTTTGGTGAAATGCCATGTATTGACTAGAATTTTATTACTACATTGATTATTCAGAAGGCATTTGATGCGTTTGATCAGTAATTAATATTAGTGCAGCAAATACGCGCTGATTACATTAGGGCCTACGGGGTTGCTCGGTTCGCCTAGCGGTGACCCGTCAAAAAAGGGACCGACAAAAGAGTGCCGACAGAAGAGCGCCCGACAACCGTGAGCCGCTCTCAAAAGAAATATATCGCAAACGAGTCGGCCTAGTAGGTGAGGAAATAATTATGTTGAAAATAACAAGAGGTCTACCACCAGATGATTTTAATGCTTAACGAGAAGTGTAAACTAGCGATTGAATGAGAAGTTACAAATACATTTAAGATGTATATAAGCTAGCAATTTGATGAGAAGTATAAACTACATTTAAGATGAAAAGAATGTTTGAGAAAAAGAAGGCGGATTGGTGTATTTTTAGCTGAAATGGAAGTTGGATTGATGAAACAATCGCTTGAGAAATGGAACTAGGCTTAAAGTAGGCGCTATTTTTTGGCTGAAATAGAAGCTGGATTGAAGAGAAAAAATTTAACTGGAAGTTTACTGATATATACACTCTTGTCGAAATAGAAGCTGGACTGATGAAAATAACGCGTTTTAAGTAGAAGTTGAATTGGTGAGAACAATTCCTTCTTAGTATGGAAACTAGCTGGCCTAGTTAGCTACACCGGTAAGCGAGAGCGGCATTCGTCTGTTGGTTGCAACGGACTGCGGTTCAAGCCTCGGGCTGGAAGTTGACATTCAGAGATTTACAATGTAGATATCTCGGGCTAGCACGTGTGGGACGCAGAGGCGCAATCTCCTGCGGAGCGACCTTGGGCAAGTTGCTTGTCCACCATTGTCTGTGGGGAAGGCAACGGGAAACCACCTCACTCATCTCATCCCCAGGGGCGTAAAGCCAATGAACCTGCCTCCGGGCAGAGAACCATCATCACCATCATGGAAACTTGATTGATAGGCCTAATTGTTTTAGCTATAAACTGGACTGGCAGGAAAGAGCACCTAATAAATTCAAGCTTTTTGATATTGTTTGTTGAAGCAAGAGCTGGACTGATGAAAAGAGTGCTGTGAAAAATGGAAGCTGGATTAATGAATTTTCATGTATTTTATGCATCGAGCTTCCCTTTCAGCTACAAAACCATCCATACAGCTTTCATTTATCAAGCGTTCTTTTTTAACAAATCCAACGTCTATATAAGCTAGATACAGGAGTTCTCAACCGGTGTGTCGCGACACACTGGTGTGTCGCGACTTGACCGGCGGTGTGTCGCGTATAAGTGGTGTGTCGCTGGTGTGTCGCGAAGAATTGGTGTGTCGCGAATTAATAATAATAATAATAATAATAATAATAATAATAATAATAAATTATTTTCATTTCTTTTCCAAACTGACACAACGCAGTAGGCCAATCATTATATGAAATAAACCTAAATAACATCAGTCTACTAAATTCTCACTACACAATTCCGTTGTTCTTGCATTATACACTGACTTACTTTACCTACAGGTAATTTAAAAGTTTAGCGGATGACTGCAATGAAAATTTGTTGCGCTCTATTTATCTATCTATTTTACCGCGGTGTGGGGTAGTTATGACGTTTATGTTCAACGGATATGACATATAGGGTCTATGTAGCCTAAACACGTTTCCGATCGCACCTGTTAGAAAACTTTTACCCGTTAACCTAGGCTAAGTCAGCAATCAAAATGGAAAAAATTATGGTAAGAAAACGTAAATTTAGCCATCCTCTTCAGATGCTGATATTAAGAAGACAAGGTGGATGTTGAGCCCATTCCTCAGAGAAAACATCAATGGAGCAGAATTGAACAACAATGAACAGTAAACACTTGTTGAGCTGCAATGTGATTCCAGAATGAAGGACATGTATAAGCAATTATCAAGAACTCAGTTCTGGGCAAAGACGAACAAGGAAGAACATTACAAATCACTTGCAAGCAAAGCTATCAAGGAGCAGGTTTCCTTTCATGGCTCCTACTTATCTAAACAGGGATTTTCTCAGATGATCAACATAAAAAACAAGAATCGGAACAAACTTGTCGGAGGTGCCCTCTCAGCTTGCTTACAAAACTGTGGAACCGCGTTTTAATATGATGCAAGGAAAAATTCAAGAACAAAGATCCCATTAACTGTTAAGACTACAAGGCCTTAGTAATTAGGTGAGTAAATTGACGTCGAGTTGTAGAAACGACTGTATATTGGGATCAGAAGAATAATTTAGAATTTTAGAATCATAAAAATTTGAAAAAAATTCAATATAATTATTTTCATTTATTAAAAATGTCAGCAATTTAGCATTTTAGAAGGATAATAAGTTTGAGAGCAAATTTGAAATAAATAGACATGTTTAACTTTGACACTTTTTATATTTTCACGACATTTACATATGACGATTGAATGGTGTGTCGCCAAATTTTATAGCAAGTTTAAGTGTGTCGCGGGACGAAAAAGGTTGAGCTAGAAGCTCTTAATCCATCTACCAGTTTCCAAGTGTTCTTTTCAATCATCCAGCTTCCATCTTATCTACATGTAGAAAGCCGTCAATCAATCCTACTTTCATTGATTAAGCATTTTTCATCAATCGAGTTCTAGAGACCATTAATCCAGCGTCCATTTCTTAAGCGTGCTTTCATTGATCCAGCTTTAAATTAAGCTAAAAATATCCAGCTTTGTCACTTAAAATTTTTTTTAGATATTAAAATATTTAATATCAATTCAACTTCAGTTATCAAGCGTTCGTTTCATGGGTACATTTTCATACCGTCCATTTATCAAACCTTCTTTTCGACAATCAAGCTTCTGTTACAGCTAAAAATAAATCCATCAATCCAGCTTCATTTTATGAAGATGTTCGTTCAAACAATCCCGCAGCTTCCAGCTTCTATTTAAGAAGGGTTTGTTCTCTTCAATCCAACTTGTATTTTAAAAGGATTTGTCTTCTTCAATCCAGCTTCCACTTCAAATAAAATTACTTCTTCAATGCATCTGCTATTTCGGAAGACGATTACTTCTTTTATCTAACCATAACCATAACCACAGTTTTTATTGCTTATCGTGACAATTGACAAAACATCTTTATTACATAAAAAGGATAATGAAACTAACAAAAAGCAAAAGGAGAGAACCCCTAAGGGACTATTGTCCCACTGGCAGGGTTTCCCAAATACAAGTTCAAATAAACAGCAACAGGTTATGCAAATTATAAAGTACTAGGTATATAGATTAATTATTATCTTTACTTATCTACAGCGATATATTTTCTTATAAGAGCGGCGCTCTTTTGTCGGTGTTCTTTTGTCCGTTGCTCTTCTGACGGGGTGCCGCATTTACCTGACACGCGGCTGATACACATACTTTGATTTGTTGAATTCATCCTCTAACCTTCCTGAGCCAAACGTGCTAGCCTACATCTGCTTTGTCTATGAAATCTTTCATGCTTTCAGTTTGTTTCGCTCGGTCTCCTTCTATCATCCATTTGCTTCACAGCCATAGTCACACGTGGCTCAGCAAAAATCCTCAAGATCTTTCCTTCTTTTTCTTGTCTCATCTCCCTTATAGTTCCGATATCCTTTTAGCCAGCTTCCACTCTTGCATTTCCAAACAACAATTTGTGCTTTCTATTTTTTGCATTCTTTCTTCCTTAAACTCATTAATCAATCCCAGCATCTTTCTTTCTCCTTCCATCACTCCGCCAGTCTGCCTATTTGCCTTTCTGTCTGTCTGCCAATCTGTTTGCTCTATCTGTCTCAGTCTTTCTATATTCAACTGTCTTCTCTTTCATTTGTTTAGAATCCTCCGCTGCTTCCCATCGAGGGTAAGGATGCAGCAGCTTGCAACTGCCAAAACAATCTCAAAATATAATTCAATCCATATCGTAATCAAAATCGATTTTTCATTAGTCTTAAAATGTCTAGCATAATTTTATTAAGTTGCACCGACACTGACTGTCCACATTTCCAGGGATAACAATAATTATTACATAGATTCTGCTCGATTTGCGATGGTTTTGTTTTCTATTATTTGTTTTCAGTATAAACAACGATTTCAGTTTTGACGACGACATTTCCGCAAACCTCAGCTGTACTGTTCGATGTTTCGATCCAAGGTATAACATGAGGAGTTATCATTGGATAAGTGGTGTCACACGAACCATCTAACAATGTCTAAGTCTCCAAATGGTATCGATGTAAATCTAGATGGTCGCAGAGTTTAAAATATTCACACCTGAACTTCTGCATCATGGCCTATAACCAGGAAACACTTTTGTTCGGTTAAAGTTCAACAAGGGTGCAGGCATAACTCGAGGGTACGCGTACCTTAAAATAGAATACGATAAAATACGTACGTACCTTTCAAAAAATACAATACGCGTATTAGGCCATTTCATTTATGTATGGGGAAAACAATTTGTTTAAAAATTTATGGTGCACTATTCCTATATTGTTTCTAATGGCAAAATGTGAATGTTCACCAAATTTTAGGTCATTTCGTGGTGTTTTGACCCCCGCCCAACACGATCAACTGATTCAGTTAATAAATCATTGTTTTCCTGCATGAAAAAATGTTTGTGATATAAGACAGTTTACTATACAAAGAATACAAACTACATATATAGAAACTAACAAGTTTGGTAATAGTGTAGGCCTATACACATTACACAATGATATCGTGTCAAGTCACTTTACTGAATTTAAGGTTTTTGTGGAGGAGAAGGTTAACTTCTTTAATGTCTCTTTTTGAAAGTTGGGAATTTCTTTGCGTTGATATTCGACCATTTGCAATAAAAACTGTTTTTGTGTTTCATCATTGGTAACACTAGTTGAGAAGTCTTGGATTAGTTTCACAGTCCGTTCCTACAGATCATTCACCACTTTGACATGCCGCACATATGTAGGCCTATCAGCTTCCTGGTAATTGGGATCATTATGCCATTCACTAACAGGTTTTCCTAGCCAGTCGGCGCCAATTCCCATGCTGTGAAACAAGAACCAGGATTTGGGCCCAATAAGGGATGATAGCTTTGTACTGTGGCTCAGAATAGGAAACGTTGGATGGTCCCTTTCAAACTGTCTTGGTTTAGGAATTCGGAGCAATGTTTGAGCAATCTGCTGTCTTACTGAAGTGGAAAGCCTGTTTGAAAAGAGAGAGAATACATCACATTCTTCTGTTAAGTACCAGAAGTACCTTTCCAAAGCTTTCATGGCTGCATTGGCAACTTGTGGATCATGCTTGCAATGCTTGTTCAAGTCATGCCATAGCTTGAGATCATTATACCCTGCATCAGCCCCAATGGATGAAGAGAACCAGTTTTCAACGTAGAATAGCGCATTAAATTTACATAGTGCTTCCAATTTGCTGATCATGTCCTTGTCATATCCTGCCTGAGCACTGAAAGCCAACAGCTTTGCAGGATACAAAATGGATATCATCCATCGAGCATGATGCGCTACTCCTGGTTTCAGCCAGTGTTTTCATCTTTCAGGTGTCTCACCCAGAAGTATCAACATTAATTCAGCACAATCCCGATAGTCAGCGCGAGGTAGCAAGTTCTTTTTATTTGGAGTAGGAAGTATTCTCTTCAGTGACTGTATAGAATTTTCCATAGTGCGTTTCAAAGACCTGTCTTTGATTTCCAGGGTTTTAAAACCAGCTTCTGTGTTAATTGTTGGCCAAATAGAATCTCTGAATTGTATGAAATTGGTGTTGTCAGGGCCTGATGTTGCATCAAACAAGTCTTTGTGAACTGAACTCAAGATTCTTTCAAATATGTGATGCCGACAAGCCACCTATGAGTCACGCTTCAGGCACTTCTCTACCATCCTTTCTAATATATAAGCAATGGGCAGTTTGGTGTGGATAAAATTGGAGGAACTACTTCCTGAGGTGGTTCTTTTTTCATATATTCACTTCTTGCTGCCATGGTTACAGCCTCTGAAAGGTAAAGCAAAAATTTTACAATTTGCTACCATGTTGTCAATGTCCGTTTTGAACATAAAACTACTTTTTAGGTGGGCGGGGGTCAAAACATCGCCTAGAGACCTGAAAATTTGCAGGCAATTATGTTTCAGTAATAGTAACAATATGGCAGGAGTGCACAAGGAACATTCTAAAAAAAATTTTTTGCAATGGCCTAACGCGTATGGTACGTACCACACACGAAAAAAAAATTTATGGCTTACACGGTGACCCATAGCCTACATGTACGCATACATGCAGTCAACAGCATGCGTCATTGAAATCGGTATTTCCGGTAGCGTAGCAGTAAATTTAATTCGATGAATTCTTCTGTTATAATTAATTGAATGCAACTGTTCAACCTTTTCCTTGAAGTTGGACTTTTAAGTTTTCCTTTTGAGTTGGACTTGCAGCAGAACTGAGCCGACTAACTGCCATTAATTAGTGCATTAAATGCAATGTATGCTGGATAAATATAGACCTATACAATATGTCATTGCAGCAATTCACTACGCCGTATAGGCTACTTGGTTGTGATTGTTTGCTTAAATTAAATTGAACATTCTTATAATGAGTAATGACGATGCTAGCGTATTTTATTATTGTTTACGTACCCTAAAATAGGGTACGTTAAAATACGTACGTACCTTTCACAAAATAGAATACGTATGGTACGTACCCTCGAGCTTTGGGTGCACGGGTGTTTTCAATTGGGCATGGTCGTACGTTTCGATTTTTTATCGACAGCAGCAAATGCATTTATTTGGAGACACCCAACACTTCAAGACCATAAGTGCCAAGACAGTTCAAGACTGTTTATGACTGAGGGAAAGTCGATGTAATAAAAAAGGTTTGAAAGCATGTGCACAGAATCGAAGCCCTATAATACGGATGCTGTCAACCTCCAATTGACCTTCAAAGTTTTCTTCCTTTTTCTTCAGTGTTCAGTAGCGCAGCCTATGCCTAACCTAGTCACTGTATTTCGGTATCTAAAGCTAGTGTATAAGTTTCTAAAGTTCTTAACTTGTTCAATTACAACAAAGCTCTGTTTCTTGTATTTTCTTCTTCTTTCATAACAACGCAAAATAACACAACAATGGATCAACGACGAAAAACGCTTGAATTCTACGACAGCAACGCAACTATTATTATCTAACTCCACTGTTCTCTAAAACGTCTTCTACTCTCTCTCTCTCTACTACCAACTCCTTCTTCTACAACTTATCTCACTGTCTGGGCGTACACTCTTCCCCTTGCCGCTCTGTCCTTCTATCTGCCTCTCTCCGTCTATCTGTTCGTCTGTCTGTCTGCCTATCTCTCTCTCTCGCACTCTCCGGCGACGGTCGGCCGAGCCGCGCCAACTTTCCCGCCAGTCTGTCACCTGCAGGCCTAACTGTCTAGACGCTGACCTTGAGCTGGTCTATTCGTACGCCTAAACATTAACTGACCACATAGACTATACAAAATTAGCTCACAGATGCTATGTCAGATTTTTTCAACAATGTTTGAACAAGGGAACGCCTTACTTCTTTTAAGCATGGCTCGATGTCGATGACCCAAGGACATGGACTTAGAAAGTAATATCTAATCACTTAAAATTTAAGAAGAATAACAGGGAATTATATTTTCAGAAATGCTATCGCGGACCCCGTCATATCCTTCTCGGAGACTATTGGTACGCTTGGACACCTCTGTGTTAACAGTCGTAAACTAATTATTTTCTGCGTCTCTCAAAGCCTTCTAGAGGAAAAAGTTTCAACAACAATTAGTGTTGTGAGATCTGTTGGTGAGCCATTCTGGGGCACTTCCAAGCATAGGCGTACGAGGCAGGAGTCCGGGGGCAAATGCCCCCAAATTTTGGGAAGTCTGTTTTTCGGGCAAGCAGACCGGGAAATGACTAAAAAAAGTCGTCAACTTTTCGTGCAATTTCGGGCGAGTTTGTTTTTTGGGCAAGTAGACCGGGAAATGACTAAAAAAGGTCGTCAACTTTTTTCTGGCAAAAAGTTGTATTTTCCACGAGATTTCAGGATTTATTTTTCGGGCAGAAGTTAAATCTTTGTCCCCCCCACTGCTGAAATCTCCCGTACGCCTATGCTTCCAAGTTACGAAAGCCATAGCTAATGGTTCCAGAAGAATGAAAGTCTGTCAACAGGATTTTCTGGCGTAAAATGCAGTGCTCCGATCGACGTAGGCTATTTCCGTTTATTCGTTTTTCTTTTAGACCATTTACTATAGAATGTACAAAAACTTTGTTTTAAATTAACATCAAAACAACTCTTCAACGACTGTATCTCTAATTAATGTTGTCCTCTAACAATTCTCCTGTAAGCCCCAGCCACTTCTGTGACTGCTTACAGCTCCACGAGTCACCACTCCAACAAAGATTAGAGTCTGACTAATTTTATTATGTACATTCAGACATATATATATAGACAAACAATATAAACTCCTCCTATTATACATTTTGATTGGCTAATTGCTAATGTTCTTGTGTCCAATCATTACCTATTCTATGACATGATATATATCTAATATAAGTTAATCCATCATATACATATTGAACGACACGCCCCTATCAGTTCATGTGTATACATATGACATTACCTCTTATATTCTTTTTAAGTTTACAAACAATAAAATAAATTATTTGTAAACTGGCCGTATTAAACACAACATAAAATATACAAATCAAAACAATATTTAATTTAATCTAAACGTAGCTACCTATATATATACTTCACTTACGTACTCACTGCATACCTATATGACCTTACAAACTTACTCACAACCTAGATAAGCAATCAGCCACAACATTTAACTTCTTTTTCTTATACTTAATCTCTACATCAAAATTTTGCAATGCTAATACACAGTGAACCAGCTTGGCTGATTTTGACATGGTCGTGCTTAAATAAGTCAAGGGATTATGATCAGTAAAAATAACAATGTGTGAGCCCAAAATAATATCCTTCAATTTAGATAGAGCCCAAACAATGGCATATGTTTCTTTCTCTATTGTGGCCCAGTTTTGTTGAGTGGCAGTCAATTTTTTAGCTAATAAAAGAAACTGGCCTTTCTTTTCCTTCATGGTCTAATTGGGTCATTACTGCAACAACGGTTGCATGACTCTGTCACAATACAAACTCACTGGTTCACCCAAACGAAATATTTTAAGAACAAACATCGTTACACACACAACGCTTCAGTTGAGTTTTCGTTAACAGTCTAGCCATGTCTAACATTGCCCTGATTTTGTTAGCGTTCATTTTATTTTGACCTGAACCCATCACGTGACCGATAAATTTGATTTCATGTTTACCAAATTCACACTTATTTAAATTGATAGTCAGATTATGTTTTCTCATCTGCATTAAAACAACGCAATAAGCTTGAGATGGTCAGTCATCCCATGTCATCAAATGGACTGCTTGATTGCTGCACGATGCCCAGAGTGATGCGTTCAGAAATCTCAGAAATCTGTCTCTCAACTTCCGGCTGATATACCAGTGGTATGCGATATGCAGTAAATTGTTTTGGCACGAAATCGTCCCTCAGTCTGATCTCATGCTCGACTACAGAACAAAGACCAGGTTTATCAGAAAAGCATTCAGCAAAGTCAGATAACAAAGCAATCAATTGTGTCTGTTGTGCCAATGTTAACAGCTTATGATCTCTAGGTATAGCCGTAATTGTCACTTTGTCTAACACAACATTTCTGGCTTTTAGATGGCAACCAGTACAGGATGCACACCACTCGTTAATCTCGTTTCTCATGCCGGGCCAAATAAATGACAAAGATATTCTTGCCCGAGTTTTATCTTCGGCGAAATGATCGCCGAACACCGATTCGTGAGCCAATTCTTTAATCTTCTGTCGCCTCTGGTGGGGCACAGCCAGCTGGAACGCAACCTGTCCTGTTATCTTTGCTCGTTTATATAACAGGCCGTTACACAAACAACACTCTGAATTCCGTTCTTTTGCCAACATAGAATCGGATATACCTAGAGTCTGTTGTAATTGATGTTGCGCTGACGCATGATTCGGATGTTGTGGCAAAGCCAAGTTATCTGCCTTAATTTCCTGTTCTTCCAAATCAAACAAACTATCCAAGTGCAAAACTGTCATTTCAGTTTTATCTAAATTATTTGGCTCTCTTGTCATCATATTTGACTGAATGTTGGTGTCCAAAATAGTAATTTGTGGCAATAATTTTAATTCTGCAATAATCTCAGGATGTAGCAAACAAGTCTCTTTTCCTGTCATATCTTCAACCACTGCACAAATTATTGGCATAAAAGGTCCAATATTTAAACAGTTGTCATTCTTATCCATTTCTTCGTTCACCAATCTCAATTCCAATTTAACCAGCTTTGCTGTAATAGCTTTTCCAACAACACCTTGCAAACTCACATTACCCATTTCTTCCACTGGCATGCCTTTTATTATTTCCTTACTTATCACAGGAATTTCAGTAGCTGAATCAACCAGACAATGAATCCTTCTGTTCTCCTTTCCACTCTGCTTTATTTCAATGCCTACATGCTGCAAAGTCGATTTTTTTAGAATTAGATTGCTGCTAAAGTAATTTGTAGCTTCTTCTTTCCTTCCTTCGTTCCTCAAACTTATCTCTTCAATCTTTTCTGACTTTATCACACATTTCATTACGATCTTCGGTTCAGTTTCTATCTCTCTCACATCTTCATTATCACTATCAGGTCTGTTGATCACCTGTATTATCGGCATCTCCGTTTCGTCTAGTGCACATGCCCTGGCTGAAACTTCTTTCTGTTGCTTTTTCCAACAATTTTTTATTGTGTGCGATTTATCGCCGCAGTGCCAACATTTTCTCTCATTCTTTTCTGTGAAACCTTTCTTCAATTCAGGTCTTACATACTTACTTGAAAATACATTTTCCTTCACAAAACCTCTTTCTTTCCATTCTCTGTTACTTTGATCCTTACTCTGGTAAAAATGATTCTCTGATGTTTTTGATTGATTGGGACCCAAATAACCAATCTTGTTATTGACATAAAGGTCTGCCAAGTCTGCTATGGCATCAGATGTTAGACAATCTATTCCTTCCTTCATCAAAACAAACTGCAACGGGCCCGGTGCCAAAGCCTCTTTTAGCCTATCAGCAACCATCAAATCAAACAGTTTTTCAAAGTTCTGCTTAACATCTCTGCTACGTGAATAATAATTAAACAGGTTCTTTAACCTCGTGTTAAACAAAACAAACGTTTCATCAGGCGATTTTTTAGCTTCAATAAATTTGGATCTGTACTCCATAGGAGTCAATTTAAATTCCTTCAGAATATAATCCTTCACACGATCATAATCATCATGATCCTGGTAGGATAGTCTATTCAGTACAGCCCTGGCTTTGTACGACATCAACGGTAGTAACAATTTAACCCAATAGGCTTTCTCGACTTCAAAACTTTTAAAAGCATTCTCTACACTCTCAAAGTACAATGGAATCTCAGTCAAATCTGTGGGCATGCGAGGTAAAACGTGTTTCATCGCGTCACCCAACTTCTTGATCTTACTCACCGGAGACTCTTCCTCCTTCTCTTTCTTCCTCTTCGCTGCAGACGTTTCTGCCTCCATCTTCTCCTCCTTTCTCTGTCTCTCCAACCTGTCTGCCTCTATCTGCTTCAATTGTAATCTTTGAAATTCTAATTCTTGTTTCCTCAACTCCATTTCCTGTATTCTCAATCCCATTTCTTTCTCATCCTTCTCTCGTCTCCATTCCATTTCTTTCTCATCCTTTTCCCGTCTCCAGATCATCTCCTCTCTCATCCAATTCTCTTCTCTGTCTTCACTCCTCTGCGCACTCCCATATTCTTCCAACTGACTTGTCAGCTCTTCAAATCTTGTCTCAACACCTTCACCTTCCTCTCTAAGCCATTCATTTGCCAACTCCTCCAGCATTCTTTCTCTGTTCAACATTAACATCTCTTCCTCCACTCTTCCACACTCCACTAACTTCTGTCTCACTCTCTCAGTAGACATTTTCTTCAATAAAGCACACTTTGCACTCGACAAATGATCCATTCTGTCAATCGGTTTTGACAATTACACCAACAACAAAATAAACTTTACATCAACAAAACCACAGTTTCGTAAGTAGGTTATAACAAGAAATATATAAGCTCAAACTTATCTTTTCAACCAAAGTCTTCTCTTCTTGTCTTTGACGACCAACAGGAACGGTTGACCTTGACTTTTGTCGTTGCTCCAACCCGTCCGAGAATCGACTTGACTTGTCCTTGTAATAGGATCGTCGTTGAACTGTCCTCTGCACTCTAGAATCGTCCGTCTCCTTTGCTCCGCTTGTACAGTTGACCTGGAACGACTCGTCTGCTTGGCTTCGTCTGTTTCCTCTTGAATCAGCTTGGCCTCCAAGATCACACCCACGTCAACAGAAGTCTAGACAAAGTGTTAGTCGGACCTAGATATGATCAGCCCTTCTAACACCCGTCAAACAACAACTGATTGACCACCACTGTCTGAGTTCGGCTCTGTGGATAGTCCCACCCGACCACTCAGACAGACAACTTGTTAACGTTAAGTTGTCTCTCTTTCCGTCAGCAAAACTCGCCGACTCCTGCTGCTGCCGTTTTCCTGTTATGCAACCAATGTAGTTGACACAACACGGCTATCTCTCTCTCCGTTTGCCGGCGTAGACGCCCTGTCGTTTACCCTGGCAAGACCCGGTCGCCGCTGCGCCAAATGTAAGCCCCAGCCACTTCTGTGACTGCTTACAGCTCCACGAGTCACCACTCCAACAAAGATTAGAGTCTGACTAATTTTATTATGTACATTCAGACATATATATATAGACAAACAATATAAACTCCTCCTATTATACATTTTGATTGGCTAATTGCTAATGTTCTTGTGTCCAATCATTACCTATTCTATGACATGATATATATCTAATATAAGTTAATCCATCATATACATATTGAACGACACGCCCCTATCAGTTCATGTGTATACATATGACATCTCCATCGATTATTCTTTCTGGATAGGGCCTACGATTCGATTAACTCTTGGGCTAAAAATTCTTTTATCCCAATTTCAGGTAGGCCTACTTTCTTGTTACAATGTTTAACGACACTGCCATATCAATGATGATTAGTGTCGCCCTCCTTTATCCAGGCTTGGGACTGGCACTGGCAGAGAACAACCAGTGGCGCAGTTGCCAATCGGAGGTCACTTCCTTTCCGTATTTATAGTTTTTCTGTTCAGTAACTTCTTCTTGCCTAGCATTCTTCCATTCTCTGCAAAAGGCTCTAAGCAGGTGTGACTCTCTGTTGTTAGTCCTGTACTGTGGAATGGTCTTCCTAGGAAGTGCCGTATGACCTCCGGTTCTTCCCTCACCGTTATATCGGCTTCTTGAAACTACTTTGTTCTGATTGGCCTGGATCGGGAGTGATTCGTGGTAGAGATATTGGAGGGAGCTACATAAATTTCGACTGATTGATGGAGTGTCAAATATGTTTTCTGGAATTGCAGTATGCCAGTAAAGGACTATCGGCGAAGCGATAACGTCTGGTTTTACCAGATTGGAATTGGTGGAGATGACAAAGTCAATAAAAAAGGATGGAAACTGAAAACTCTGTCAACAATCATCAAATCTACGAACGACACAGGTGTAAGTTCACTTTCCCATACAACGTATTCATTACAGTTCAGTGTATATGCCTATAATTTAAAAACCAGTCCAAACTTTTTGGGAGATTATTATTTTAATATAACCTCATTCAATATATATATATAGCACCATTGTTATAAGACACAAGGCACCAGTCGATTATCTCTTAAATCAACCAATTAATCCTTTTTATTGATTATTCGATTAATTGAATTGGTGATCTGTTAGTACCACCCAGTCGAGATGCCAGTTTTAGAAGAAGAAAAAACACAAACCAGGCTACGGTAGGCAAGGAAGTTGATATGTTTAAATTGATCTATGCCTACATATTGTTAGACCCACGACAGTAAATAGCTTTGGAGGTAAGTACTAGACAATGGTGACTGGCTCC
This sequence comes from Lumbricus terrestris, assembly GCA_949752735.1. Lineage (NCBI taxonomy): Eukaryota > Metazoa > Annelida > Clitellata > Crassiclitellata > Lumbricidae > Lumbricus > Lumbricus terrestris. Next base: position 8,189,255 of record OX457051.1, on the reverse strand, counting down.
AGAGTGAACTCTAGTGGAAAAATCTATAATATAAGCGACGATCAAGAGAAAGGTCGACGGAGATTGGTGTTTCTGACCACTCTTTGTGTCGTTTGCGGTTTCCTTGCCAAGTTTTCGAGGGCGCAGTGAAGTCTTTTTGGTACATCGCATCAGAACGATCAGATGTCTTTTGGTAAGACCAACCACCGAGAAAGAACGGCTCTGGATGGTCGCAGAGCGACTGAAAGGAACCATTAAGTTACAACGAACAGCAGAGTGCAGCACTCGACGGCCTAGATGTAGGAAACATTCTACAGCATTTACGTTTTCAAAGATGCGCATAATTCTAACTGAGTCGGCAATTTTTTTACCGGTTATTGCGATTGAGCGAGTTAAGAAGTAGAGTATTGCGCTTGAGCGAGTTAAGAAGTGGAAATATAAAGGAGGGCAGAGGCTATTCTGAAGCTTTTTGTTTGCAAATGTGTGCAGAATTTTAGCCAAATGGCAAATTTTGACACCAGTACGGTTTTGTCTAGTAAAAAAACTAAGATCGGATGATTCCTAGTGAATAATTGCAAGCATTGCAGATGCGGACACTGTTGGTTTAGCACTGCTGGCCAGGTCTTCCACCACCTGCTCAATCCAGTGTTGTGCCATTCGTGCGTTTCTAGGTAATTTAGGACTAAAATCCAAATAATATGTACGACCTGGTTAATGCAGGTTGAACAGTGCTTTAAATTTCTATCATGTGTAACTCTTTTTGCTTCTCAAAGTGTTGCTACTGAGCAGAGAATGTTTTGAATGCAAAGGTTTGTGTGAGTCGTGCATATACAGGGTGCGCCAAAAAAAAAGACCCCCCCTAGGTTTTTTGCCAATATCTTGGCCAAAAGTAAGAATTTCAAAATGAAATTTTACAGACTTAAAGACAATTCATATTTACATATGATGGCCAGATTTCATCAAAATATTTCACACAAACCAAAAGTTATGCCACTTTTAGGAAGGCCACCCACCGTTTTTTGACGATTCAAAAACGTAACGCAACAAAAAGTAGGTTTTTGCCAATATTTTGGCCAAAAGTTGGAATTTCAAAATGAAATTTTTACAGGATGATAGACAATTCATATTTACACATGATGACCGAAATTTCATCAAAATATTTAAAACAGAACAAAAGTTATATCACTTTTAGTGAAACCACCCTCGGTTTTTTTACGTTTTTGAATCACCAAAAAACCGAGGGTGGTCTCACTAAAAGTGATATAACTTTTGTTCTGTTTTAAATATTTTGATGAAATTTCGGTCATCATGTGTAAATATGAATTGTCTATCATCCTGTAAAAATTCCATTTTGAAATTCCAACTTTTGGCCAAAATATTGGCAAAAACCTACTTTTTGTTGCGTTACGTTTTTGAATCGTCAAAAAACGGTGGGTGGCCTTCCTAAAAGTGGCATAACTTTTGGTTTGTGTGAAATATTTTGATGAAATCTGGCCATCATATGTAAATATGAATTGTCTTTAAGTCTGTAAAATTTCATTTTGAAATTCTTACTTTTGGCCAAGATATTGGCAAAAAATCTAGGGGGGGTCTTTTTTTTGGCGCACCCTGTACACTGCAATTCGCTTCTTACTTATCACTGTTTCTGCTTCTCAAGTAGGCTTATGCCTTTAAAAAAATTGTTTATCTCGAATTCGCCACTCATACTTCCTTGTTTCTGCTTCTCAAAGTGTTCATATGCATGAAAAATTGGTGTCCACCAAATTTTAAAAGTGAGTGGCGCCTATTCTTTTTTTTAGCAAAGCATAAAGCATTTCAATAAGAAGGTTTGAAAATATGGCCAAGTGTTCCACTGTTCGTACCACTCAAAGTGGGGTATCCAAGTCTACTGAATCGACTAAGTTTTTGTTCTGACATTTTTCTGGGCATTAGAGGCATATATTCTGAATCAGAAAACCCAAACGGCATCAAAATCGGTTCACTACTTCGCAAATTAGGGCGAATTCACAGTCATATACTGAATTGAAGAATAAACTGCATTCTTTACCCCTCTCGCCTATTTTGGCGTCTAGCGCAATATCTAGGAAGCGTCAAACGACGGGTTTCGAGCCCCTGCGTCACATTTATCCTTCCAAAATGCTAAACTGCTGACATTTTTAATAAATGAAAATAATTATATTGAATTTCTTTCCAATTTTTATGATTCTAAAATTCTAAATTATTCTTCTGATCCCAATATATAGTCGTTTCTACAACTCGACGTGAATTTAGTCACATAATTACTAAGACCTTGTAGTCCAAACAGTTAATGGGATCTTTGTTCTTGAATTTTTCCTTGCATCATATTAAAACGCGGTTCCACAGTTTTGTAAGCAAGCTGAGAGGGCACCTCCGACAAGTTTGTTCCGATTCTTGTTCTTTATGTTGATCATCTGAGAAAATCCCTGTTCAGATAAGTAGGAGCCATGAAAGGAAACCTGCTCCTTGATAGCTTTGCTTACAAGCTTAGTGATTTGTAATGTTCTTCCTTGTACGTCTTTGCCCAGAACTGAGTTCTTGATAATTGCTTATACATGTCCTTCATTCTGGAATCACATTGCAGCTCAACAAGTGTTTACTGTTCATTGTTGTTCAATTCTGCTCCATTGATGTTTTCTCTGAGGAATGGGCTCAACATCCACCTTGTCTTCTTAATATCAGCATTTGAAGAGGATGGCTAAATTTACGTTTTCTTACCATAATTTTTTCCATTTTGATTGCTGACTTGGCCTAGGTTAACGGGTAAAAGTTTTCTAACAGGTGCGATCGCAAACGTGTTTACATAAGTCCTATGTCATATCCGTTGAACATAAACGTCATAACTACCCCAGACCGCGCGGTATAATAAATTGATAAATAAAGCGCAACAACTAGTCTTCTCATTGCAGTCATCCGCTAAACTTCTAAAAAATTACCTGTAGGTAAAGGAAGTCAGTGTATAATGTATGAACAACTGACGTGTGCTGTGAGAATTTAGTAGACTGATGTTATTTAGGTTTATTTCATGTAATCATTGTCCTACTGCGTTGTGTCAGTTGGGTAGTTTGGAAAAGAAACGAAGATAATTTATTATCATTATTATTAACTCGCGACACACCAATTCTTCGCGACGGTGTCACGACAACTCGTCTACCGACAACTCGTCTAACGACAAGTGGTCTCCGGACAATTCGTCTACGACAACTGGTCTACAGACAACTGATCCAGCGCTTGAGAAAAGGAAGATGGATGAAAGTTTTTACAGGTGAAATGGAGGTTGGATTGATGAAAAAACGCAAGAGAAATGAAATATGGATGATGGCTCTTTTACAGGTGAAATAGAAGCTGGATTGACGAAAATAACATATGAGAAACAAAAGCTGGATGAAAGTGTTTCTTGATCTGAAATAGAAACTGGATTGATGAAAAACGCTTAAGTAATGGAAGCTGGATAAGGGTATTTTTTATATCTGAAATAGAAGCTGGATTGACGAAAATAACGGGTGAGAAATAGAAGCTAGATGAAGGTATTTTAGATCTGAAGTAGAAGCTGGATGCATGTCGAAATACATGAATAAAATCATCGATCCAGCTTCCATTGAAGCTAAGAAATCATTTTTATAAATCCAGCTTCTATTTCATCAATACTATTCGTCTGTAGACCAGTTGTCGTTAGACCAATTGTCCGGAGACGAGTTGTCGGTAGACGAGTTGTCGGTAGACCAGTTGTCGTGGAACCCTTCGCGACACACCAGCGACACACCACTTATACGCGACACACCGCCGGTCAAGTCGCGACACACCAGTGTGTCGCGACACACCGGTTGAGAACCCCTGAAGTACAGCGTTGCCGACAACGTACGGTCCAGGACGAGAGGGAGCGCAGAATCGGACCCCGATACTGTTTAGTGTTACCTCTCTTAAACAAGCGTCAAATTCTAAACCTTCGCTGACAGGAACGGTCACCCGTGGCAGAGTTAGAAAGCATCCAATTCTATGTTGGAAGCAGACAAGGTATAGTGACTCGGACGGCTCCAGATGATGTGTGGGCTGGAGCCGATGCAATCCCGTGAGCTGCAGGGTAGCGTCCGGGGCGGCGATTCGCCACAGAGTGACCACTGCAGTGAATCTGCAGAGGCCTTGGTGGAAACTTGAATGTGAATACCTAAGGCGGTGCGCCTTTCGCAGCTATAACAAAATGCGATTAGGTGATTTCCTTGGTAGGCCTATTATGCCGCCTATATGATTATATTCTTTGCTTATTATGTGCCATTCGCGTCACAGCTTTTCCAGTGGCTATTATGTAGGCTATGCCTGCTTGCATGTGTGTGTGTGACTGTATGTGTGTTAGAAACTCATACTTTGAATTGCTCTTGAGAATGTCCTTAAGAACTATTTGTTCTGTCACATAGCCTCAAGTGTCATGGTCGTATGGTCTTAGTCTATTAAGTGCACTTTGAGCACTCGAATTAGTAGGGCCTGAAGGGTCAAATATAGCGGCATACAACAGTTTCAGGTTTCGGAACTTTGCATATCGACTGCTGACAACCGTCAAATGGCAATTTTATCCGTCCCAAGATACTTCGCCAACATAATAATAATAATGAGGATTATTATTATTATTTGATCTGTTCTTAATTGCTAAATTATTAATTGTCTCTATTTTGCATCCGGGCAAATTTGTGCTTGTGCTTGTTTATAATTGATACCGTACATATATGCTAATGTGTAGAACCATAACATAATAGATTATTATAATAGTTCAATTATATTCTGACTATTATTTTATTTGGATGCATTTTATGCATAAAGTCGTTTTTAACTCAGCATTCGGTCCGACATTTCCTATTAAAGTCGACAGTTTTCTTACTTGAAATGAGAATCAATGCTCGAAATAATAGTGGGTTGATTTTCAAATATACATATATAGCTTTGTCGTTTGCAATTCCAGAGTATCATCGATTACCTGAAAATGGACGTAGAAGGCTCTGAATGGCCGTCACTTGCCCATATGCTGTCAGATGGATCTCTATCGAACGTGAAGCAACTTGGGATAGAATTGCACATTGGTAAAACTGATACGAACACCCTAGTCGGTGTATACAGGACCCTTAAACTGTTTGAAGACCAGGGATTCCGCAGGTGGTACTATAGTCTGAATCTATATAACTTGAAGAAGACACCGAACGGATTCAGAAGCTGCTGTTATGAGATGGTTTACATAAACACTAACTTTCTAAAGTAGCATTTTGACCGTGCTACTAATAGAACACCTTTAACTCCTTTCTACACGTGTGACCGGTCATGACGTGGACACTTAGTGGTGCGTGGCATTAAAATATTTTCATCTAGTGAATAGGTTCCATGACAAAATGTCGCACGACAAAATATCGCCCACAAAATGTCGCGGACAAAATGTCGCAGAGACAATATGTTGCAGGACAAAATGTCGCCGACAAAATGGAGCAATCGTAAATTAGTAAAGCACTTTTTTAGTGCTCAAATCGACCATTTAAAAAAACAATCGAATGAACTTGTTATTTGTAGTGTCGACAGACACACATTCCAACAAAAATATCCATGAAGAAAGTCCGCAAAAAATTTAAAAAAATTAAAGTATGCGAACTAACTCTCATTACATGAAGTTACTAGGACAGCTACATTGATGCTAATACTAAATGTGTTTCAGTATACGGAAATGTACGTGATGAATGGAAAAAATATAAATATAAAGCTGCATAGTGTGCAAACACACTACAAATAGGTCTACATGATGTTAATCTACAGCTAGAATTAATTTAATATTGAATCTGTCAGTGCCTTTGTTAATGTCCATGAATAATGCTAATAAAGCTTTATAACTGTTCATACAACATTGATAGTCAGAATTCTTGCAATGTCTCCCAAGTATTGAATGGGTTTTCACTATCCCCCTCTTCTGTATTTATTTGCTCTTTCATGTCCATTGATTTTTGTAACGGCATTTGTACTATATACAAGCCTTGTCTCAGGTCCGTCTTCTTTAATCCTGGTCCGCTACCTCCTCGCACAGGTATACTTCAGACACACATCCTGGATAGATCTTCGGATAGATCGAAGAATTACTCGCGACATTATGTCGGCGACATTATGTCGGCGACATTTTGTCGACGACATTTTGTCCTGCGACATATTGTCTCTGCGACATTTTGTCCGCGACATTTTGTCGGCGACATTTTGTCCGCGACATTTTGTCGGCGACATTTTGTCGTGCGACATTTTGTCAGGCCACCAGTGAATCTGCTCATAATCACTCAGTTCCATAATAATATTATTTGCAAAAAGCAAGCCTTGAACGGTGTCGTGTAGAAATCGAAGAGTATAATTAACCGGCATAATGATAGCATAATAATGCAGTTAACGACATTGCATCGCTATTCTTCATTCATACGCTTTCTGCTTCTTAAAATTTGATTTCCATAAAGCAGAACCTACTGCATTAGTACAGTATTGCCTCATCGACAATATGTAGTAACATTTTTATTACTGCTATACTGCTACTACTCTGAGCGCCTCTGAGTAGAGAGCTTGAAGGGGCGCTATAACAAGTGCACATACAAACAAACAAATACTACTACTACTACTACTACTACTACTACTACTACTACTACTACTACTACTACTACTACTACTACTACTACTACTACTACTACTACTACTACTACTACTACTACTAATACTAATACTAATACTAATACTAATGCTACTGCTACATCTACTAATACTACTACTACCACTGCTACTGCTACAGTGCTACTACTACTACTACTACTACTACTACTACTGCTGCTGCTGCTGCTGCTGCTGCTACTGCTACAACTACTACTGCGACTACTACTACTACTACTACTACTACTAATAATAATAATAATAATAATCACAGTGATGATAATAATCAATTACACTGCACAACAAATTGTTGCTGCAGATGAAGAAAACCTTCACCATCCTTGTGCATGGCTTTTACCAAAACTTTTTTCATCAGTTCCAGCTTTAAGTGAAGAGAAGGCAGATATATCTTTGTCAGATCGATTTCTGTCCAGTATTTGTGACAGCAAACTAGAGTCTTGAATCCAGTTGTTCAGCTTTTGCTTTCGACAAACCTAAGCCTAGTGTGATGAGATGAGGCTCACCAGACATAGACCTACCTACTTGAAAATCCGTATCACCGTCAGCAGCTGCATATTCGTTCCTGGCTATAGATCAATGCAGCAGCATCTTCATCTCCTTCGTCTAAGATCCATTACTCTGGTGGCTTCGGTATATGAAAACTTTCATTGTGTGGCGCTGGCATCATTGTCGAATGACGGTCTGGGTAGTATTCAGTTCCTTTCTTATTCTTGCCCAAGAAACCAGAAACATTAGTGAGACAAAATTAGCAGTCCGTCACATGATCTTTCTGTTCTCGCAAGACCATCGGGATGGCAAACAGCATTGCTTTCGCAGGACCCCGGAGCCAAACTCTAAGATCTACACCACATCTTCCACATCAAATTCCATTCTTTGGCTTTCTCTCCAGCCTTGCAACCAAAGTGTACATCTCATATGCTCTATTGACAAGTCCAGTCATGGTGTGTGTCTCTGAGGCTGACTCATAGCATAACCTATACACCACAAATGCGGCAAACAACGTACATGTATCACGCTTGTTGCAACAAGCGTGACAAGATATTTCTGATGCCAACAACCGTTTTAAAATATATTATAGTTGAAAGCTTGTCTAAAAAATAAGCTGGCTAACTTGTTATGCATCTTACATAAATCTGTAGACAAAACTAAACTTTGGAAATAGACATCAAAATGCAAACAAACTGATGTCAACTTCCTCAGAGGGATATACAATTATACATGTATGCTGGGAAGCGACTTTAATAGGGTTTAGAACTTTTGCAGGCAGATTCCAACCAGCATTTAATCAATATGCAGGTCCAAGTTTATTTATTATACACGACAAACATTATGTAAACTATCCCAAGTGCATACCTGGAAATACCTCAGTTACACGAAGCTTATTAAAACGTTATACAGTGTATCTTGAAAACATGAAAATAAATATAAAATTTGAAGATTTCTCTTTTTAAGGAGTTTTTCAAGGCGTTCTTTGTCGGATGCCAGGGTGAGACCCCATCAGGATGGGGAGGCATAAAGTAGTTTAGCAACGGTAGTGGCTTTGGTAACATTATGGATGGATGAGGAGGAGAGGCCATGGGTTTTGAGCTTTCTGATGGCATAGAGAGAGGAGAAGCAGGTAGCTGTAAGGTGATCTATATGGGCTGTGAGTTTGAGGTTATCTTGAAGGATGACACGCAGTATCTTCATAGTTTTTGTCCATGCAATGTACTGTCTCACAGCTTTGGAACTCTCTTACTACATATCTTCGATGTCAATAAAAACACTCGATTATTTAAACACAAACCTCGCCTATAATATATACTTCATAACAATTCCTGTCACTAAGTGGTTGTGGTAGGTCATTAGTTAAGAGTTGTTTTTATCTGTTCGGTGTATGGCCGCATTGTATTTTTTTCGGTTGTTTCGGTATGCCACTGTCTTGCTTCCACTACTACCGGTACATAAGGACCCTGCATACATGGTTGTCCGGGTCAATCACCCATTTAGGTCACCCGTGTAACCACTAACCAGCTTTTGTTATTTTCACAGACTTCAGTGAATTGTTTTTATTATTGCTCTGATGTAATATTATGGCTATTGAACACACAAATAAATAAATAAATAATAAAATTTGTGTTTGGATTTTTGATCCCAGAATTCCTGGGTCAAATTCTATGCCCTGCAGTACTGAATCGAACTCTGGAGTCACAGTACGTGTAACTCCTCAATTCAGAACATTTTCAAGTTTAAGAATCAGATTTGATAGCTATAATATTCATAGCCTAATTACTCCACTTCAAGTTTTAGTTGGGAAGAAGCTAAACTCGAAGAACGATTTAGAGAGAAATCGTGAGAGAGAGAGACTGTGAACAGGAACGACAGCTGCTGCAGAAAGTTTACAGCAGAAGTCGATCGTTTAAAGACAACGGAATTCGGCGCAAAACTGGCGAATCAAACGGAAATGAACGTGACTATAAACAACGCAGTAGTCTTGCTAGGTAAATAATAAAGTATGTGAGAGTTCTTGGAATCTCAAAAACTTTCATCGAACGGGTCTCGCCCCATCCTCGAGCCTGAAATGCGTCGGGTTCAAAACTCTTCCAACCAGAAATCCTGTCAACTAGATCCGCTCCCGCCAGTTATTTTTACCCACGTTTTGGACGACATTGTTCCGTTATAGGCCTAGGTATAGTAGGGTGGTCGTTAAAAATGAAAGTTTGAATTGACTGTTCTCCAAGACGCCTTTTGGTTCCATTCTCCCGAGAAACATCACACAAAAAGTTGTAAGAGAAAATATTAAAATATTAATATTTAAGACTAGCACAACGCCATCAAAGTTTTACCCTTATAATAGCAAGTCTTCTAATGCTCAAAAGTAGCTATGTGGTTGTAATCAACCAGGAATCTTCAAACCAGGAATCAATTCAATTACTTGTAGTTGGTCCACACTTCAACATAATGATGCTACTGTTACCGTGATCATAATCATCAATTTATAAAGCGCCACTTCAAGAGAAATTCCTCAAAGGCAAGAAAACCTTTATTACACCGCATCACAGATAACATCTATCATATCTTATGTCTTTACAAATACTACCTGTTTTACCTTGTTGTCTTGATTGATAAGTAACAACTTATTGTTTCTTAGACTGTTACAGTAAGGGAACAGTAATAGTATATAATAGGGGAAAATATAAAAAAATGTGTGGTTCATCTGTGTCCTACATAATCAATTTATTTTTAATGAGGTCTGACTTCTCATAAATATTTCTTTTTCTACCGTTATTGTTCATGGGGTTACTGGGAACATAGAACTGGTGTAATATTAAAAAGTAGCAACTCATTTTAGATGCGAATTTTTATCTCAGATTTAGGCTAATATGTTTTCAACCTGAGGCATTATTACCCTGTCTCACAATTCAAATTGCATGCCATTAAATTTTGGTCTTTGCATGGGTTTGAGCTATGGTGTAGTTTGACGATACACTTCCTTCAAAGTGAAATCTCTGGCATGTGTCCCAAAGAAGGCGTTCATCTGCCTCCATGAGTGTAGCAATGGTGTTGTCTTGAGGGTGCTATACTTATTTCCGTGGATTGGTTGGTCGTCTGAGATGTCCTGGTGGTCACTGTAATCTCAGCTGAATCCATTGCTGAGCATGATGTAGAGATTTTGAGTTGCACTTAGCTTACGTGTTTGACACCATCGCCTATCATGCTAATTTACCTGGCCCAGGACAGTGGCGATTGGAAGAAGAATACGAAGTTGACATTAGACACCTACGAGCATACGGCTCATGGTGAATGATGATGATGAGTTAATTTACAATAGCTAATAAAGGCAGTGTAATTTGTGTCCACTCTTGACAGCACTTTTTGCGTCAATTGTTTGACTCTGTGTTCATTCTTTCAACTCTAAAAGTATATTTTTAATGGAAGAAATTTTATATTGTGAAATAGACAGCAATGTGAGTAGGCTTCACCAGGCATTCAATTATGACACTCTATTTAGAAGTTGTTTAAAAAGCTGCTCTTTGACTCCTATGTGGTAATAAGTAATTTCATAGATCTATAAAAAAAATTATGATCTCAATAGTTTCAACATCTATACATTTGCTTACAGCAGCTCTCGATAAATTTTATCTGTGATGCGCTGTGTCATTCTGCTCTGATTGCCACAATAAACGAAAATATCATCAGCATTTTTTCTCTAGTTCAACTATTACTGAGGTCCTTGTCCATGTTATATCAGAATTTGTGTTAAAGTTAAGCATGTAATAAAGAGCCTTTAGTGTAACAAAGGATTCGGTTTCTATCGATTTTGTTTTGACTAAGCGCCTGTGAATAAGCTGGTTCACGCGACTTGGTTTTGGTGGGCGCTTTAGAAGTCTCGAGATTACGATTCCTGTAGATAGAAATCAGGCCTATCAAAAGAACGGGTCTAGGACTTTACCCCCCGGCCCATTACCCCCCCTGCCATTCCCCCCTGCCATTACCCCCCGCCCATTACCCCCCGTAGGACATTACCCCCCTGTCATTACCCCCGGTCTGCTTACATTTGGGGCTAGTTTATGTACGTATGTTTGTATGTATGTATTGTATTGTATTGTATAAAAACATTTATAAAGCGCCTCTACTAGGTTGAACCGTTCAGAGGCGCTCCCAGTGCGCAAGGCCACGAGAGAAGAAATAGGTTTTAAGAAAAGAAAATGAGGAGGAGGGATTACCTGTCAGAAGTTGAGATCGAGTAGAGGGAGAGAGCGTATTCCAAAGAGAAGGGCCAATTGATGTAAAGGAACGGGACTGAGCCATAGCCGTTCTAGTAGGAGGTACTAGAAGTTCAAATCTGTCTAAAGAGCGGAGTGGACGATGCGAGGAGGCTGAAACTGGCCTGCGAATTCCATTGGTTAGATATTTTGGGGCAAGACCCCGTTGTGCTTTAGAGACCAAAATGAGAATTTTGAACTTAATGCGTATGTATGTATGTAGGCCTATGTATGTATGTATGTATGTATGTATGTATGTATGTATGTATGTATGTATGTATGTATGTATGTATGTATGTATGTATGTATGTATGCATGCATGCATGCATGCATGCATGCATGCATGTATGTATGTATGTATGTATGTATGTATGTATGGGTTTAGTCAATACCGCGCACACAATACCGCGCACACAAAACCACGATTTTCAATTATTATACCGCGCACCTTCAATACCGCGCACGATTGTTACCGCGCACGATCGTTACCGCGTTTGTTTGCGAATTTGTTCAATCCAGCTTTTATTTCATACCTATAAATACCTTCATCCAGCTCTTATTTCTCATGCTGAGGGTATTTTTATATATGAAATAGAAGCTGGATTGACGAAAATAAAGCAGGAGAAATGGAAGCTGGATGAGGGTATTTTTATATATGAAATAGAGGCTGGATTGACGAAAATAAAGCATGAGAAATGGAAGCTGGATGAGGGTATTTTTATATATGAAATAGAGGCTGGATTGACGAAAATAAAGCATGAGAAATGGAAGCTGGATGAGGTATTTTTATATATAAAATAGAAGCTGGATTGACGAAAATAAAGCATGAGAAATGGAAGCTGGATGAGGGTATTTTTATATATGAGATAGAAGCTGGATTGACGAGAATAGAGAGCGAGAAATAGAAGCTTGATGAACCGAACACCCACGTACATACATACATGCATGCATACATACATACATACATACAAAACATACGTACATAAACTAACCCCAAATGTAAGCAGACCGGGGGGTAATGACAGGGGGTAATGTCCTACGGAGGGTAATGGGCGGGGGGTAATGGCAGGGGGGAAATGGCAGGGGAGTAATGGGCCGGGGGGTAAAGTCCGGATACGCAAAAGAACATAGCTATGTGTTGGCTTAGGTTTATGGTCATCGATCCCATTGACTCACGCGTCAAATACTATTGTGATGGTCAATTGTTCAAAAAATATTTAATAAACCATTATCATCATTGTAGAAGTCAGGCATACTTGTCAGTTGTGCTTGAGTAAAAGAATGTAATCTTTCTGTTAAAACAAGTCATAGGTCCAAAAATGTGAATAAATTATCCTTATACTCAAAAAGACGATGATATTTCGTAAAATCCAAAACTTCAAACACGTTGTGCTAGTCCTAAATATTTTTCAATCGGGATAATTTTTGGGCTACATCAGTCTTTTACCAAGTGGCACCAAATGGTGGGTTGGAGAAAGAATAAAACCGAAGTTGAAAATTTGCCATTACAGATGCGACCACCCTAATGTATAGCCAATACTTATTTTCATCAATTCCTTCAGTGTGTGCCACCTTCCAGCACCACAAAGGCAAATAATTATTGTCTTATTATTGTAAACCAGTCTTTGACTCAAATCTCTGTCAAAATTACCGTCCAATCTCCAACTTTTTCTTTCCATTTCAGAAATCTAGGAGAGATTCGTATCTTTCAAGTTCCTACCGTATATCGAACCTGCCTCGTGCCTCATATTGCAACAGTCTGGCTTTAGTGGCCGTCATTCCGCAGAAACCGTCTTCTTATCTTTTCTTTCAGAAATCTAATGGCCTACTGCGGCTATGGGTCAGTGACGTCAGTATTAAGTATTATAATGGACGTTTTGAAAAATAATTTTCACACGTATCAGCGTCTGGGCATCAGTTTTACGGCACTAGGCGCTCTCCGTTTGTGCATCAGTGGCGTCATCACACCAAGCAGGGCGTTTGGCTATCAGTCACGTGATCAGGTCAAAGTCCACCAAAATTCCACTGTGGCTATATATCAGCCACGTGGGCAACTACGTAATAGGTCAAGGACCAGAAAAGGTCATGGTCAATCGGAAGCGTGCCACGTCCTTGGGTCACCGGAAGCATGCTAGAGCCACTGAAAGCATGCTTGGCTCCGGAATCGCCAAACATTTTATAATGAGAGGCTGACGATTTATTGTTATAAAGAAAGAAATATGAAATTTGCTCCCTGAAATTGACACAGTAGGCCTACTTAGCATAGTAAAGCGGTTTTTTATATTTCATTGCTAAATTGGAGTAAATTCAACAGATTAACTCTTTCTTAAGCTTTATTCTCATTCACAGCCCACCTCAGTCCGTGACCTTGGTGTTGTGCTAGACCAGGAACTTACTTTTGTACCTCACATTAATCGTCTCAGTCGCTCCTGTTTCTATCAGCTGCGCCAGCTTCGCACTGTCGCTCGCTCTCTCTCAACTGGTGCTGCAACTACGCTTGTACACTCCTTTGTCTCAGCTCGTCTTGACTATTGCCTATCCCTTTATGCTGGTTTACCATCTGGTCGATTATCTTCTCTTGACCGTATTCTGCGCGCTGCAGCACGCCTCATTGGTCATCTGCCCAAATTTGGTCATGTTACAAATTACATGCTGGAGGTTCTGCATTGGCTCCCAGTCCGTCAGCGCATCGAATACAGAATCTCGTCCTTAATATGGCGCTGCCAGCTAGGTCTTGCTCCATCTTACCTACTCGATCTTTGTCGGCCTGTGTTAAGTGCTCGGACTGGTCGGTCCCTGCGCTCGGCTGTTAGGGAAGTACTCTTTGTCCCATTTGCTCGTACCTCCATCATGCAAAGTCGCGCTTTTTCTGTGGTTGGCCCAGTGGTATGGAATGCCCTCCCACTTGAGCTGCGCCTGTTCCCTAGATCACTCTCTGTCACATTCTATGAGCACTTAAAAACTGTTCTGTTTGTCCGTACTGGAGTCGGGAGCGCCTCTGAGTAGTTTCCTTGAAGAGGCGCTATATAAATACTCGAATGAATGAATGAATTAAAAGAAATCGAATGGTAACTCAAAATAATACCATTAGAAGTTCAAATTGAATGCCTAAGAAGAAACAAATTTTAACATAGTGCAATGCAATTCTTATGATTTATTAACTTACGTAGGCCTACAATTCTCAGGCTTACAGCTCCAGGCTACGCGTACATACTGGCCTCTCTCATTAATCAATCTCTTGCAATCTCCTTTGTTCCAAAGCAATGGAAAGAAGCCATTATATATCCTAAAGCAAGGACCACCAATCCAACCTTACCACCTGACTACCGCTAGCTCTCTGTGCTACCAGTGCTCTCTCGGATAGTGGAACGTATTGTTGTCCACACCTACCTATATCCTAGTTTTGTTGATATGCCTGAACCGATGTCTCTTCATGACCAATATGCCTTTCGACCAACTGGCTCGACCACCGCTGCTCTGATATCCCTTATACATCACGCTTCGGATCTACTCAAGAGTAACGATCATGTTGTTATAATCTCTATGGACTACTCAAAAGCATTTGATTCTATCAAACACTCTGCAATAACAAGCTTATTAGCTACCTTAAACATTCCAGACTGTATCTACAACTGGCTCGTCAACTACCTACATGGCAGGAAACACTCAACTCGCTTCAAAGGAATTACATCTGCTTCAATAACCATTAATGCTAGCGTCATCCAGGGATCTGTTATAGGCCCCGCTGACTTCATAGTAGGTACATCTGACCTTCACCCTCTTCATTCCCAGAACCGACTATCTAAATATGCTGACGATTCCTATCTCTTTATTGGCTCCAATCACTTATCTACTGCAGGGCCGTCTTAAGACCTTTGGGGGCCCTAGGCATAAACTCCAACCTTAACCCTTATAACCGGGGGGCGGTAAAAAAAATACCTCCATCTCGGTTTTTCACGGAAATTTTAATCCCTGAAAATAGTTGAAGAAATCGCTTCTATGACTTTTCCTAAATATGTTTTATGCACAGAATGCATCCAGTTACATTAGTTATTCATGCACCCAAATCAGCTAAAAAGTACGAAAATGTACCACGTCCTAGCTATTTTACTCAGGAATTTTTAAACATAGCATTATGCATGCTTTACACATGAGTGTCTTGCTGTTAAAATGTCTCCTTATCAGTATCTGGACAATATAATAGAAATCGTTTGGGTTTCATAAAATTAGGATGAATAAATAAAATTGTCTACAGCAAATCACGTGAAGTTAACAAGTGTAGCATCAAGCCCTACTGCTGTCGAAGTGCGATCTTGCCATGTACACTTGAACGCAATTGAATTGACAGCAACAAGGCCTGAATAGACTGTATACCCTTTATCTGTCAAGTCATGAAACATTGAAACTATTGATAGATCAAGTTATGAAACATTGAAGTATGAATATGGCACATATATAATGATAGCAATAGTTAAACTGCAGTGTAATCACAGGCTACTAAAAATTTCGACAATATGTGATAATTTCATTGCATAATAGGCTCAATGCTACATATAGAATGTGGCTTTCATGAAATTATTTCACCAAGAAATCATTAAATCATATTTTCATTAGATACAGAGCTTCACTGATAGCCAATTCAATTCAATCTGGCCGCCATTTTATCCCAATTGTGGTTTCCTTGCAGTGCAATATAAGTGAAATTGGTTCCATCGTATTTCTTGACCTCGAAAATGCTGATTTAGACCCTGAGATCATATTTCCATTGCACATATGATTTCACTAATAGCCATTTTAATATTCTGGCCGCCATTTTGTCCGCCATTTTGATTTTTGTGCAGTGCCACATATGTGACATTGGTTCCATTGCATTCCTTGACCTCGATAATGTTGATTTAAACTCTGAAATCATGTTTCCATTGCATACATAACTTCACTTATAGCCATTTAAGATTCTGGCCGCCATTTTTGTCCGCCATTTTGATTTTCCTGCAGTGCTGCATATGTTACTTTGGTTCCAGTGCATTCCGCAAACCTTCTATAAATAACTTCTTTTAGTTTTATACTTAAAAACCGGAGTTTATCATAGGAATCATGCGAATCACAGTGGGGGTATTTATTTACCCCCCGGTGACCAAAATCGGTTGGGAAAAATCGTGACCCTATGAGGGTTAAACGTAACTCAAACTCCAACTCAATTTCTCAGTCTCAAATGTACAACGTGGTTCAATAAAAAGTAGGTCAAACTGTTCTTCATATAATTTATCTCTAATGCCTGATGATTCATCATACTAAATTTTCCCAATATTTAGAGAATCGAACCAATAATATGATTCCAACATATCATGTCGTAAGTTTGAACGGAGTCAAAGATATGAAGCTTTCAACTTCATCTGCCGAAATTTAGGTTTTCAGCACGACTGTTATAGTGTTCGTTGCGGTTTCGTCGCTTGGCCATTTGATCTTCAGTGATCCTGCAGTACGAACTAACGGAGTCTATTATCTGTCACAGCATCTTCTACCTGTGATCAGAAATCTATATAGCCCCAGAAAGCCATTTTCTCTTTCAACAGGACTGTGCCTCAACCCACAGAGCCAGGGAAACCATGGAAACGCTAACAAGAGAGACAGCAGACTTCATTTCTCTCACATTATGGCCAGATTTAAATCATGTAGACTATAACTTGTGGAGTGTGATGCAAAAGCGAGTCTACGAGACAGCAATCCGTGATTAAACGATCTGAAGCAACGCTTGTTGGAAGTGTGGGATGGACTTGACCAGAGGATTATCGACGATGCCGTTGGCCAATGATGCCAGCGCCTCCAACGCATGCGTGCAAGCAGAAGTTGAACATTTTGAACATCATTTTATTTTAAATAATCCACTTAGAGTTTCTTCACAAAAATATTAAAGACCGTTTTTCATGTTCAAAGTATACTTTGTTACAAAATCTCAAAGAAAATTGCTCGTAAACTTAAATTTCGTCAGATGAAGTTGAAAGAGTCATATCTTTCGGTCCGTTCAAATATATGACATGATATGTTGGAAGCATATTATATTGTTGGCTCAATTCTCTAAATATACTGGGAAGATTTTAGTATGACTAATGATCAGGCATTAGAGATATATGAAAAACAGTTTGGCCTACCTTTTATTGAACCACGGTGCATAGTGTTGCATTATTTTCAATCAATCAATCAGAATTTGTATAGCGACCTTGTTGGATACGGTACCTACTCAGGATAGCCTACCTGATATTGATTCATTGCATTTTGTAAAATAGTGAGTTGGACGTTACATAAATTTCACATAATGAAGTTATGTGTAATCTTATTATTATTAACACAGGCCTAGTACTAGCTTTTGCTTTTGGCCGTCGCGGGGCCCCCTGATGCGCGGGGCCCTAGGCATGTGCCTCGCGTGCCTCGGCCTTAAAACGGCTCTGATCTACTGCAACAGATGAACTTCAACACATTGCCAACTGGTCTAAAGGAAAGAACTTGCGGATCATTTCTGACAAAACACGCGAAATTGCTATTATCAGACGCAACAAGAGCTCACTCTCAACCCATCCATCCATCTCTGGAGTTTCCCGTACAAAATCCATCAAGGCATTGGGAGTTCTTATTGGAGAGAAACAGACAGTTACAGACCACATCAACAAGATTATCTGCTCTGGTACTGCCTCACTCTATGCCATCAGAACCCTCAAGGCTCATGGGGCATCCATACAAGAGCTACAAACTATTACTAGAGCTACTATCATATCCAGAGTCATGTATGCCTCTCCTGCATGGTGGGGTCTTGCTAGTTGGTTGGACAAATCCCGTCTTGAGGGCCTCATGAAGAAATTTAGACGAGCCGGCTATTTACATCCTGATACACTTACAGCAGAAACTTTAGCGCTAGAAGCTGATAAAGTGCTTTTCAAAGCTGTTCAGGGAAATGAACTTCATGTCCTCCGTAACCTCTTTCCACTACAACGTGATCCATTATATAACTTTAGAGAAAGGTCTCACAATTTTATCCTCCCCAATAAAGACTCGTTAAACTTTATCCCAAGAATGTTATTCAAAAACATGTACTAACTGTTTTGGCCATAAGCTTTAAGCAGCCATACTGTTAATTTTGCTAATGTAAACCTACAGCGTTCTGTCTGTTGTTTATTGAATTAAACGAAAATATAATTAAACATAATTAATTCAATTTCCTTCAACAATAATATATTTTTTAGTGTATTATGTAAAACAGAGGTTCTCAACCGGTGTGTCGCGACACACGTGTGTCGCGAATAGACCAGCGGTGTGTCACGTAGGCCTAAAACTGGTGTGTCGTTGGTGTGTCGCGAAGAATGGGCGTGTCGCGAATTCTCACAGCATGCACACGTCGTTCTTGCATTACACTGACTTACTTACTTTCGCAGTTTAGCGGGATCATGCTGTAAGAATTCGAAGTACTTTCTTCACAATCGGGAGTGGCCACAATGTTTTCCTTGTGGGTCCACAATCCCTAGCAAGGACAACATTAAATATTTTGCGGATGACACGGAAATGCGAACGCGCCGAATAATCTTTTGCCCATTAGTAGGGCTACCATACGTCTGGGTTTCCCCGGACATGTCCTCTTTTAAGGCCTCTGTCCGCGCGGCTTTCCACAAATATGGCTTTTGTAGCGGTTTAATGCTTCTTAAACAAACGAACCTATTAAACAATGCACTGTTTAATGACTAATAATTATTAAGTAGGAGTTAAGCTAGTCAATTCACTGGCGTATTTTATAGATAATTGATAAATGAATTGTGGCTTAATATAATAATTATTAATAACGCTATATACAACAATTTTCCAATATACGACGGTGGCCAGGGAAACAGCGTCAATGTTGTCGAGCAGACGAGATCAACAGGCAGACGGTAATTGGAAGCGTGCAAGGAAGAGAAGCCAAGAAGAGATTTCCGAGCGATGGCGGCCATGGATGATTCTGGCGTAAATCGTTGGTAATTCGGAAGATCTGACGATTGTTTTGGGTGAGGAAGGCGACAACCTGTCGGCCTATCCCACCGTCGAACTATAAGACCCTGGGAATTAAGTACCAGGGCAAGTTAATCGAACTTTGCGAAGTTTCGTGTGGCTCTTGAAGAGTGAACTGTGAGCGATTTTGTGAATCGTGCGAACTGAAAGTTGCGATTGCGATCGAACTTTGACAACGACGAGAAAGTGGAGAAACTGTGACGAGACGAGGTGGAAGAAAACAAGTAAGCGACCTGGGGACGCCAGCGCTTGCGAAACTACAACGAAGTGGAAGAAAACGCGTAAGTTACTGTTTCGAGCTACAGTACTTACTGAAGACGCAGCTAGGGTAAGTGGGGGCAAGTTGACAGGGTTAAGAGTTTTTTGGCCTCTGATCATCTTCTTTGATGCCAACAAAGTTGGGGGTTTTCCACACCGTATTGATTGATAACACCTACATTATAGCACAAAATCAGGCATAACAAAATATTCTAAGTTTGTTAAAAATGAACTTTAAAATTTTATAAAAGTCAACCAACTTGCCCCTGTGCTGGGGCAAGTTGGTTGCCTGCTTGGGGCAAGTTGGTTGACAATCTAGACATACAATTTTTCTATTTTCAATGATGGAAGTTGGTGGTCCAAAGCTTGGGATTGTGGTTGTTTTAGTTATAAAACCTTCAGCATTAATAAGGATGTAAGAAAAAATTATATCAGTAAATCAGCAAGGTATATAACACTGCAGTGTTCTTGGTTATCAACAAAAGTCTCAAACTATATAAATTTGTGTTGGTTAAGAAAGTCAGTCTTGATAAAGACGATAGATAAATTTCTTGAATAAAATGGCAACATCTAAAAAATTGCAATGTCTTTTGCTATTAGAAGTCTCAACAAAGTCGCAAATAAAGCTTCCACGTCCTTCATAGGCTGAACACGCTTCATGTCACCAGGTTGCGCTGGTCGCGTTCCGCCAACTTGCCCCCGCCATCTTGCCCCCACAGGGGCACTAAACAAAACCCGGGAACTATGATTTGTATGCTGGTGATTCGAAAACACAAAATACATCAGTAACGACTCAAAATAAATGCTTAACAAAACAACCTATGTCTCAATTTTTTTGCATTCATAGGGATAAAGATAAACGCTATTTTATAACAACGAAATGTGTTAAGAGGTAGATAGGAAACGTTAATTTCAAGAAAAAAACAGCAATCGAAGCATCTTAGCACGTGGTCGCAATTACCCAAAAGAACGAGCTTGTTTTGTTCTTTATTCCAGATCTTGTTAGACTGGTTTCCTGCCACGCATTATAATTTTATAGCGCAACAATTATCTTGCCCCGACCGTCAACTTGCCCCCACTCACCCTACAGTGAAGTCCGGACCGACGGCAAGCCAGAAGAAAACGACCTTTCTTCTTCCTTTCTTCAGCCCATTCCCTGTGAGCTGGAAAGAACATTTACATCCATACTGGAGAAAACTAATGTGGACAGATAAGCATCACAGCAATAATACTTAAGTAAATAATATGCCACAAATAAGTAGATAGGATTTCTTGAATTGTATTTTATTGATTGACATTGTTATTTTATATTATAGATTCAAATGAATCTCAGCAATTTCTTGTTCTAGGTCGTAGCCAACTTTAATGATGAATCACCCAACAGCCTCTGAGCCTAAAGTTAACCCTTACATTCTAGATTAACAACCCAGGATACACGGGGTAGTGACACTTTTGTGCGGGTTTTCCCGTCTGTCCACGATCGATCGACCTTACTTACTTTTCCGTGTTATATATTATTCCGTTCCGTGAACTAAACACGCGTTCCAGCAATATTTACTTCAATAGTATGGCTACCATTGAATTTCCGGTTCCTGACGCGGTTTTTTGTAAACCAAACGCATAAATATAACACGAGTTACGTAATAATGATTGTATACTATAGATCTAAAAAATAATTAATTTTTTAATTTAACGAAACAAATTGACATAAAATATGCCGAGACATGTTTTCGTGCAGGTCGTAATGGATGGGAAGCCAAATGTTTGACTTGCGGCAGCAGAACTTATATATCAGTTGCCAAAAGGGTGCACTGGATTTAACCCGTTAATGACCGTGTCCTTTTAAAAGGACAGTTGTATTTGCTTACCTATTTTAATATGATATCAAGTAAATAATATCGTTTTTGTTTTCTATCATCCTGCTGATGTTGATGAACAAACATCCGTGCAAAAATTTGTCAATGTCTTTAGTTTTAGTTGTGTTATTAGCATTGGAAGTTGCGGAATTTTGGAATCGAGTAATGCCGCCAATCAATAATAAATTTTAATTTAATTTAAGTAATTTGCTATTTTATAAAAAAAATTACTTCTGAGTTTTGAGTAGC
Organism: Lumbricus terrestris; assembly: GCA_949752735.1. Taxonomy (NCBI): domain Eukaryota; kingdom Metazoa; phylum Annelida; class Clitellata; order Crassiclitellata; family Lumbricidae; genus Lumbricus; species Lumbricus terrestris. The sequence goes on along the minus strand of OX457051.1, from coordinate 8,167,450 downwards.
TATTATATGATTGCTTGCCTGTATCAATTCATTTTCGCAAAAATAATCCATTTCATTATGGAAAATTTTGACGAAAACTTGCTGTCCTTTTAAAAGGACGCTGGGCATAAATGGGACGGATTTTGTCTGAATGTACAAAACTGTGATTGAAATGTTTGCACTGTTATCACTCATCCGTATTCATGTACCAAATTTTGCATCTTGTCTCACTATGCAAATTACAAGGTCACTGTGAATATTATCTAGTTTAATTACTTCTATAGCGCCATTATAATTATATACGGCATCAAAAGTCACAGTTTATTGAAAACACCGGGTTCAAATTTTATAGATCAGAAACTATAGACATCTGGCTACTCTAGCTTTGAAAATTGAAACAGATGAACAGCTCCAATATGTTTATGAGTAACATTGGATGAAGTGGTCTCAATGAAAGATGATTGTTGAGGATGCTGTTGTGTCCTCTGATGTCTTCATAACTGTACCATGAGATGCTCCTTATGACTCAACTTCCTTCCTCAATCCCGTCTGCTATTCCAAACCAAAAAGTGTGTGAAAAAACCTGGACAGTCAACCTGGAAATGGAGAAGTGGAGATCTATCTGAGGATTCAATATGTGCTGGTATACCCGGTAGCTGAAGATAAACCCAGGTTTCTACGTGTAAAGCACGACTGGAGCCCTTTTGAGCTGTTTGAATTCTTCTTTGATGATGAAGTCATTAGTCTGATGGCCACAAACAGTGAAAGATATGCAGGAGAGCATAAAGGTGATCACTCCTTTGGAATGACTGATGAAAACGTGATATTATCCCTTGCAATTATGTTGCCCAGTGGGTAATGGGTATGCCATTCTCCCAAGGAGATGCGTGTAGGCCTACTGTGAGCAACAGTCATACGTGCTGAACACAACTGTTGCAAAAGCCAAGACTAGAAAAGTGTGGGGATATGTTAATTGCATTACCTACATGTTGTAACCTAGATAATAAAGCTGCGATGCCAGACGACAAGTTTGTCAAGGTCAGACCACTTTTAGCTCAGTTCAATGGGCAGTATAATTTTATAATGGCCATTATTCCCTTCTACTGAAAGCATGGAGCAAAGCAACCTTTACACGGCAAACCCATACGCTTCGGATACAAGATGTGGTCTCTGGCTTGGTTACTCTTCAGACATGGTCCTTCCTATGAGACTCAGAAACTCGATATAATTATTGGAATTACATGGAGCATTGTCAATGAATACCTTCTGAAGCAATCAACCGTTTAGATCGCAAGCATGGAACCTGCTGAGAAAGGGAATTCTTCCAGACGTGAGATTTGACCACATGGATCACACCATTGAGAGTATTCCGAAGCAGAGGAGATGTAGAATTTTGGCAAGAGAGTCTCACGTATGTGTGGAAAACGCCATTATTGCTGTACATGTTGCCTGCTTTGCTGCCTTCCACAGTAATGAAATGAATTGTCACTATCGCACCACAATGAACGTTGGGAGCACTGCTGTATGATACTGTCATTACATCAAATAACATTGACAGAATGATTCTGAGTTGCTGTAGTTAGTAGTATGTTTGTTTTTGCATCGCAGAGCTGTTCTTATTATTATTATTATATGCTCATGCAACATAACAACACAGTGGAATGCACGTAGCGTTTTTTGGTCTCGTATGTGCTCAGCGTCCTTTTAAAAGGACACCATAATATCTCAATAACTAATAAAGTTATGTGTTCACATTTTTTCTTCTAACATACTCTTACTGCAAGGACTCAAAATGCAAAAGAATATCAAAATCTGACCGCTCAATCAAAAGTGGTCATTAACGGGTTAAAGGCACACGACGAAGCGTCGAAGCTTGTTAGGAGTGTTCGGGGAATTTCATATTGCCTACCAAAGTAACCAAATTGTTTGGTAACACTGGGTTCGAAAAGCGACGAATCTGTCACTATTTTGTTTCTGCGTAATCACTGACAGCAATTTAATGTGTACTCAAGTGCTGAAGTACTGAGCACTCACTCAATGAAGTTTAAATTGAAACCATGTACAATAAGAAAAAATTTGTAGTTTAACGTTACTCATATTTGTACAACACTTAACATTGGCGTAGCCTACCACTAGGAGCCGGCTACGGGTTGGTAACCGGATGAACATTTTGTGTGTCATCTTTTTCATCTGAGCACTTATGGTAACCTTACCCATTAGAAACTAAAAAATATTCAAGGTCAACATTTTCATTCATTAGAATTTTTACAATTTAAACTAGAAAGGCTATTTTGACTTTGACATAAGCCTATTTTAATTTTAGAGATATTGACATAATTATGACGATTGAATGCATGGTGTGTCGCCAAATTTGTTTGTAAGTTTAGGTGTGCCGCGAAAGGAAAAAGGTTGAGCACCTCTGATGTAAAAAATTACTTAGAATTTTACAATAGCCTATGCATTAAAAAGAACTCTAATGGCTGCCCAAATATTATTACAATTTTAAATATAATTCCTAAAAATAATAAATTTTAATCTAATACGAATTTTTTCGCTTTATTTATATTAATTTATGTGCGTTTGGGCAACTTTATTTAATACAATAATTTTAGTGTATTATACACAAGTTCTCTCTATGGAAACGCTCATGATTGGCTTGATTCCTTACTGCAGGACGGCTCCTAATTAGTAGCCTATGTATACACCAGATCCTCGTGGGTCCCTGCTCCAATATTATTGGTTTGCCACAAGGCTGCGTTCTTGGACCCCTCCATGATATAATCTACACTGCTGATCTGGGTAACTTGCTGACAGCCACGGCTGTCCATAGACGATCTTATACTGACGACCTTCAAACCCATGTCCACCGTCTGGCGGTCCATACTGACGCAGCGGTTAGAACAGAGACCCTGCAGTCTTAGATGTCCTTAAACCGCCTGCGCCTTAATCCTTGCTGCTAAGACTCAACTTATCTGGCTTCGCACGACCCAGCAGCTCTCTAAAATCGACTTAGCCTCCCTATCCCTGGAATAGCCACATTTCACTTTTGCCACTCCAGTCCGGGATTTGGGAATCACCCCAGACCAAGTAGTCACATTATTTTAAGCGGCACATCAACCTTCTATGTCGCAGCTGTTACTACCTGCTTCGACAGCGCAAGGTCATTTTCCGCTCTGTGACTCCTGGTACAGCCTCAACACTTGTTCATGCGTTCTGGTTTCACGTCTGGACTACTGCAACGCCATACACGGTGTACTTCCGGTTTGTCGTTTGGGATTCCTAAATAGGATATTGCGCACACTTGCCCGCCCCATTGGCCGCATTCCAAAGTGTGCATGCTGGATGGACTCCATTGGCTCCCTTACGTACGGCGCATTGTATGCGGAAATTTCTGTCTTGGCGATGTTTTGAGGGTGTTGTTCCCCTATGCCTGCAGGAGCTTTGCTGCTCCACCACGCACGTCCAGGGCCACTCCTGTCTCCGCTCAGCTGCACAAGCAGATCTTATTGCTGCCCGCTCACGGACTGCAATCAGACAGCGTTGCGCTTTCTCCGTGACTGGGACGAACTGGAATGGGCTCCTTACTATTCTGCGTCGCATGCCTCTCACATGTCTGTCTGTTTTCGCGCTGTTCTTAAAGACTGTTCTATTCGACCGGGGTAGCGCTCCTGAGTAGCCAACCTTGAATGGGGCGCCATATAAAATTTGCTAAAAAGAAAATATAAAATAAATGAGTCATTAACTTTTTAGGTCCAAACATTTTTTAAATCCAAAGCATTTTCTAAATCCAGAAATGATCCAAGTCGAAAAAAATGTCCAATGCCGGTCTACTCATAATAATTTGCGAAAAAAGTCTGTTCCATTCAGTCGGACCAGCTAGTGCAAATGCACGGTTTCCAAATCTACGGACTGAACTTGTGACTACAAAGTAACTTTGAGATGTAATAGTAATAATAATAATAATAATAATAATAATAATAATAATAATAATAATAATAATAATAATAATAATAATAATAATAATAATAATAATAATAATAATAATAATAGTAATAATAATAATTTAGCCGTTCCAGAATACAATTTTTTACGTTTCCTGATAATTTTTTGAAATCCCGAGGGATCTGAGATACCTCGGGTAAAAAAAATAATATTATTATTATTACAGGTGGGAGTTGGTGTGCCGGGTGGAGCAGAGGTGGCGGTCCACGCAGCGAGACGTTTCCTGGAAACAATGCCAGCTGGATCCATTCTTGTGAAGCTCGACTCTAAGAATGCGTTCAACAGTCTACAGAGATAAAATGCTCTCGTCTATAGATGACATCCTACCGGAACTTTCTCCATTCTGCCACCTCGCATATGCGGAGCCCTCAGAGCTCCGGTTTGGTCAATATTTGATTTCATCACAGGTCGGGTCCCAACAAGGAGACCCACTGGGACCGTTGCTTTTCTGTCTTCCGATGCAACCCATTCTGCAAGATTTGTCATCACCGCTGGTTTTGGGCTACATGGGTGACGTATCCCTGGGAGGAGAGGCAGCCATGGTGGCGATGGATGTGAATCTCTTGAAGCAGAGATGTGAGCAATTTGGACTGCAACTCAACGAGAGAAAAAGCGAGATTATCTATCAACATGACATGCAAAGCCATGACCATTTCTTCCAGAACTTTACTGTCACGTCGCCAGAAAGAGCTTGTTTGCTAGATGCGCCACTTTCCACCAGTGAGGCCTTGACAACTTGTCTTGAGGGCAGATGTACGGAGTTGGCGTTGGCAATTAGCAGACTGGAGACCATCGCCAAACACGACGCTCTGATCCTCCTCAGATGTTCTCTCAGCTCCCATAGATTGATGTACACTTTAAGATGTAGCCCGTGCACAGGGCACGTCCTGCTGCACAAATTCGATGGACTCCTTCGGAACGGCTTGAGTGCAGTCCTCAACATCGCCCTGTCTAATGACCAATGGCTACAAGCATCTTTACCGGTGAAGATGGGTGGATTAGGAAATCGCCCGGTCGCTTCGCTTGCTCTTCCCGCCTTTTTGGCTTCCGCTGCGAGCACCCGAGCACTCCAGTCCTCCATGCTAGGCAATGCCTGTCCCGAAATCGACGAGCGGGCTGAGTGGATGAAACATCTATGGTGTATTGAGAACCAATCTAGGCTACCAGAGAGTAATGTGGCTCACAAACAATCGAGTTGGGACAAACCTCTAATGCAGAAGATGATTGCCGAGTTGAGTATTGCACTTTCCGACCCATACCATAAAGCGCGATTTATGGCAGTCGCAGCGCCTCACGCGGGTGACTGGCTTTTCGCCCTCCCCGTGACATCATGTGGATTACGGTGCCAACTTTTAGGCCCAGCAGTAATGAATCGAACTCAGGAATTACAATATAACTCTTTGATCATACAGAACGATTGCGAGTTGAAGAATCAGATTTGATACAGATAATAGCTGTATTATAATTAAGCCACTTTGAAGAACTATTTAGAGAGAATCGTGAAAGAGATATTGTGGGGAAAAAAACATAGTATAGCAGCGCAGCAGAATTCGATCGTCTAAAGACGACGGATTTACGCGAAAACCTGGCGAATCAAAAGGAACTGTGGGAATCTTGCTAGTTGGGCGAATTAATGAAGTGAATGATAGTTAGGTCTACTCTTCATTGCTGGCTCTAAGTACTATGGCAAGCTAGGTTCTTGTAATGAGTAGGCTACTTAAGACATGAGAGCATTTTTAACTTTGCGCTAACGAGTCGCTTCTTGAATTGCTTTAGGCTGTCGTTGATATATTATAATATTATTATATCTGCTTGCCCACCGCACACGCACTGACCCGCACGCATAATATTGATGAACTGTGCAATATGATCAATGGTTAGCCACAATGGGCATGTAGGCTACTCTTTGCTAGTTTTGAGGCAGTCTCTTATCCAAAGTGACGTTGAGTCAACTCAAACTCTCGGGATCCTAAAGATTACGAACCGTTACAAAGGCAAATGCTCGAAACTTTTAATTGCATTATGCAAGACTATACTGCATACAGGTTACATAGATCGAAGTGCAATCTTCAATAAGCTCCAAGACCATTGTTTACATGCAGACTAAGCCAGACATAAAGTATATGAACACAGCAATCTATATAATGCTAAATTCTAGTTACGAGACGAAAGAAGGCGCTCCTCCCCATCTCTCCTCTAACTCCCTCCGCTTCCTCTTCAGGTACGAAATCTTTTTTCGACTTACCCTCCACTGCTCTCTCTCTCTCTCTCTCTCTCTCTCTCTCTCTCTCTCTCTCTCTCTCTCTCTCTCTCTCTCTCTCTCTCTCTCTCTCACTCTCTCCCTCTCCCATGGGCTGACTTGATATATTATTATCTAATCGACCTTTGCTCTACTTCACGAACAGTGGAGGGTAAGTCGAAATCTTCATGCCAAGAATAAAACAGGTACGCTAATCGCCAGGTAAAGCTTCATAAATAAATTATAATGTCATTCTGCAGCCAAGGACCTGTGGATTTTACGATTAGAACTTGGTCTATACGATATTATTGTATACACGTAATTTTACAGTTTATACGACCTACCGAGGAGCTGCCAATATTCGCATGACCACTTAACCAGTCTCGAGTTATACCTGACTGACATTCAAGAAGAGGCGGAACGAACGGTCTGCAACCCATTTAATCTGTTGAATTTAGTATTTTTGAACCGGACACCGAGTGATTCTGATAATTCAAATATGTCATGACATGTCACTACACCGACGTCGCATCGCGACGGTTGGCTGCATGAGCGGACCAATGTACACCAGCAAGATCTGTCCTTTACCGTCCTCAATAGCGCCGCTCCCGATAGACCGGTCCACGTGATGTTATCGAGCCAGAATATTCTGGGTCTATCGCGGCTACGAACACCCTGCACCAATCCTGTCATGGCACTATTTTCAATATTATCCTGCGACAGATGACCAAAGTATCGTAATTTCCGGGTTTTGACATGGCCTAGCAACTCGCATTTTGTTCCTGCTAAGTTGTAAACTCGTTCATTAGTCAGCATTTCTGTCCATGAAATAGACCTACGTAGTAGTTTTCTAATGCATTTGTTTTCGAAAGCCTGTCCTCCTCCTTCTCTAAAGTCCAAATTCAAATCTGTTTGGAACGAATTACATCAATAAGCGAGACTGTCCACAGGTAGGCTACGCTGATCCACATGCAAAATCTCATAAATGAAATTTATTCTGCAGTCAAGGACCTTTCGATTTTGCAACTTGTAAGCCTGCATACTGTGCATAGGCCAACATACATAAATATGTAGGCCTACACACATGCATTGAGGAAATCAAATTATGGGCAGACCTGGGAGTGACTTAAGTCAGTCAATCTGACCTCACGTGACCCTAAACTGACTCGAGGCCGACTTGAAGTCGGCGACTTGGAGCAAAAACGCTTGACCCAACTTGGCAGAAAAAATAATCAATTTCTGACTTGAATTCGTCGTCTGACAATCATGGTAATAACCATTAGCCTAGGCGGTAACAGGACAATTACCCCATGACAATAACCCCCGATAATTACCCCGGACAATCACCCCGGGGAAATTACCCCGTACCATTTACCCACGGAAAATTACCCCCGGACAATTACCCCATGCTGAAAGAATGACGAAACAACAGCCGTTTGATATAATAATAATGATGATAATAAAATTGTGATAATAGAGCATAATATTCATTTAGTTTATATATTAAATTACATTAAGTCACACATAGGCCTACAATAATATAGTAAAGCTTCATAAAAAAAACAATTTAGAGAGCGAAAAAAAAGTTTTGCTATGGTTTTTTCACAATATCTCTCTCACGATTCTCTCTAAATAGTTCTTTTTACGTAAAGCTTCATGCTTCGGTGGATTCAGGATTGGCGAAAGAACCACCAATAATTACCTGAGATGTGCTGACGATATCGTCCTACTGGCCACAACACCAGAAGAACTACAAGAACTCGTGAAACAAGTCTCAAGTGCTGCAGAAGAATATGGCATGACTGTCACGACCAAATTGACGAAGATTTGGGAGAACAAATCAATCAGCATCGACACCAAATTGCGGTTGATGAAGACTTTGGTGTGGCCAGTAGCGACGTATGGATGCGAATCATGGACTCTGAAGAAGGATGAAGAGAAACGAATTCAAGCATTCGAGAACAAGTGTATAAGAAAGCTGCTGAGAATTCCATGGACAAAAATTATGACCAACGAACAGGACCTGGCGTATGTGTCAGCGGGAACCAGAAGAGGACTATTGGCCCACTCCAAAATTCGAAAACTTCGATATTTTGGTCATAGTATGAGACAGCAAAATGATAGCATCGAAAGCAGCATCATGACGGGTTTTGTGGAGGGGAACCGAGGACGAGGAAGGCCGAGGATATCTTGGATCCACAACGTTTTGAACTGGACAGGACTTGTAGGCTCTGACTTAATGAGCGCGACAAGAGACAGAAGACTCTGGACATTAAAGATCCATTCATGTAGCCAACCGTCGCGATGCGACGATGGCGACATGACATGACATGACATAGCCTACAACAATATTAAAGAACTCTGCAAGTACACTCCACTCATCGTAGTTGCGAACGATGGTCAGAATCCTTGTATGAATATAATTATGCATGAATACTGTTACGCGCGCCCTCTGGCGCTGTTGAGGAAATCCAGGTCCTAGTGCAGAGGAGCTCTTTGAGGCAAGAGGGCCCTGGGGCCTGGCCGTATTCCACAGGGTTTCCCTAATGCCAGCGGTAATAGGTTCTTGTCTTAACCTGGGGTGCGAGCCCTTCTGGTAACCTTCTTCCTCAGGATGGGCCGAAAATGGACATATGTCAGCGGTGTCTGTTGAGAGCACGACAGCCCCACTAAATGGGTACTCATCAGGGTTCGAATCCTCAACAAGCTTCAAGGCTCCGCCACCCACTATACCACCGATTGCGGACCTAACCCTTACTTCACATTCCTCTAGCCGAGAATCTAATCGGCATTGTTGCACAGATACAATGTTTAGCTCATCAGCCAACTTGGTTAAGGTATAATTCTGGCGCTCCATAAATTGCTACACTGTTCCTATAAGTTTATGCAGTGCAACTATGTCACGCTCTGCCGAGCTGGCGGTCATTTCCCCAACAATATTTCCTTCTCAGCATCTCTCCTCTTTCTCCGGCTCAGCCTGTATTACACTGTCTGTGTCACTGTCGTTGTCCATATTGTCGTGGCAATAAATAATCAATTCACAGATCTTCTTATCTAGGTTTTATTTAATACGCTGAATTAAATATTTGACTGTTCGTCAATGATTTACAATAATTAATATTCGCAGGTTGATCGATGCAAACAATAAAGTTCAATCTTAAGGCCTATCGAGTTCGGTCTATGTCTTTTTCTTAATTACAATCTATCGGACCAGTACGCAGACTGAGTCCTACACATTAGACAATTGCTACAGGTTTCATATATCGTTTTATTACAGTAGCGCTATATCAATAATCGATTATTATTTCTATTCAGGCTCGACTTCGGAATTTAGTGTGGTGATACTTCCCTGTTTCCACAGATATTTTGGACAGTCGCTCCCGTTGCTTTCCCTTGTGAAAGATATCGCGTCTTCTGCCAGCGACCCAATTTCCCCGAAAAGAGATCAATTCTTCGTTCAAATGATGCCACAATTATTCACAATCACTCGCAGGTGACAAGTATTAATAAAGAACCTCTTCTTTACTGTTGCAGAAATCAAACGGAGTCGGACTCGACTGCAAATTACCACTTTTCCCAATTTCTTCAAGCGCAGGTGTGACTCGCTTCATTCCCTCAGTCCGACTGACGCTTTTGCGCCAACCTTCCCTTGGCAGCGAATCACAGCCTATTTCCGGGCGCCAAAAAGAGCCGCTTACGGTGCCAACCAATCAGCAATCGCACGTGGCGGAATATTCCATAAGAAATGCACAGAAACTGCGCAGTAGATTAAAAATAGCGATAACGGCATCGATCTGCGCTAAGTTTAGGACCCACGAATTCACAATCGGATAAGAGGCACTTATTCAAGTAAGTAAGGAAGCTCGTAGCGTCCGGAATCGCTACAATACTGTGTACAGAAATATGTGTGTATCTATGTACATGTGCAATTTGCATACGTGTATGCATGTATGCATGTACAGGGTGGTCCAAAAAGACCCCCTATGTTTTTTGACAATATCTTGACCAAAAGCAAGAATTTCCAAATGAAATTTTACAGGCTTATAGACAATTCATATTTGCACATGATGGCCAAAATTCATCAATATAATATATTGAAATATTATTTCAAACAGAACAAAGGTTACACCACTTTTTGTGAGGCCACCCAACGTTTTTTGACGATTCAAAAACGTAATGCAACAAAAAGTAACAAAAACGTGATTTTATCAAGTCATATCTCAAATAACTGTTTGAAAATTATCTTGATTCACAACTTGTGCTCAATGTGCCCACCACCAGAGCTTTTGAGTATCTTTGCAAAGTTCTTGATGACCCTGTTGACGCGCTCCAAAGGCAAATCTTCCCATATCAACTCGCATGCGCCCATCAATTCTCTTACTGCTCTTGGTTTTAGTTGCATATTGTGATATTTCTTTAGCATAGTTCTCCACAATTGATTATCAATCCATCGGGTTCGAATCCGGAGATATGGGGTCATTGGAATTCTCAATAAAACCAGAACAATCGACATTGAGCTGATCTCCTTTCATCTACGCCTTCTACGGCAAATCTCTTAAATCTCAGCTTAACTCGTAATTTTTGCGCTCTTACTGTTTATCAGAATAAACGTTGCTCATAGCCTTATTTCTCCAGGATCTTGCTAAAGAGGTGTCTGAATATACATTTTGTCTGTCATTGACACCTTGGCCGTTTTAAGTTTTTTTTTATAAATTTGAATTTTATTGCTTCAATAGCAAAATTATGAATCTGACAGATTCCTTATTTACCAACTTCATTGTCATCTTGCTAAGTGACTTCTCAGTGACGTGCAGCTACGCTGGTACCCTGTTTTTTAAATAGTAATAATAATGATCATATTTTATATCAATAAAAAGGCTATTAATTTTGATAACAACTAGTCGAGATATGTCTTGATAAAATCACGTTTTTGTTAATTTTTGTTGCATTACGTTTCTGAATCGTCTAAAAAACGTTGGGTGGCCTCACTGTGTGAAATATTTTGATGAAATCTGCCCATAATATGAATTGTCTATAAGCCTGTAAAATTTCATTTGGAATTTCTTACCGTTGATCAAGATATTGGCAAAAAATCTAGAAGAGTCTTTTTTGGCCCACCCTGTACATGTAAGTTTGTAGATGCAGGCTCGCATGCTGCATAGATGTCGTCTGTTTAGAGTGCAAGGGTTCTAACTCCACTTTTCGAAATTGTTCAGGAGAGCAAATCTAAACTTTCGATGATTGCCAAAAATCCAATTATTGTCATATCATTGTGATTTATGAAAATTTTGATAGCAGATTATATCCTTAGTTAGAATAATATAATCTTTTAAAAAAAATTTAAGCCGCCGCGCATATTATAATAAAGTTTGTGGAGGCCAGGAGGCAAAATTATAGCAATAGAACCTTTGCGCATTTCAAAATATATCGGAGTCTAAGATAGATAATAATTTATTTCTTCATAATTTATGGATTTTTTGGAAAAGAGATCGTTTCCTATAGTTGGATTGATGAAATCCTTTAAGTATTTTGTGTCTCCGAACCTGAAAAATAAATGTTTGTGAGAGAAAGTACGCAAAATGATAATTAACTTTATGACGGGAGATAGGCCTACCCTATGCCTAGAACCTCCGCAGATCCAAAATATTTTTAGATCTGAAGATAGATCGTTTTATAACGACTCAAATATGCGGTTCATAATTATCTTTTAAATTATTATCAACCATTACATGAAAATAATGTGGTTTCTGCCTGTTTTAGTAAGAAATAATAATAATAAGCTAAAAAAATGCGCTATAACAAGCCACTCTTAAATACGCTCGTGGTCGCTTACAACATTTATAATTGATTTATAACTGAGTGTTAATTTTAGAACTTTATCAAAATTCCTTGATTAAAATAATTTTTTTATTATAATAATAAAATTTTTCTGCTAAGAATAATTTTTCTGACCAAAGCAACATGTTGCAGATTGTAAGAAAGATGCGATTTTCCTAGGATGTAATTTTTAATCACGTATTCTGCACACCTTCGGTTAGCATTCTGTGCGTGAATAAATAACTATAATCGCCCTAACGCGAATTTGTGAAGTGTGCAAAGGTTCTATCTAGATAGAACCTTTGCACATTTCAAAATAATTCGGAATCTGAAGATAGATGATAATTTATTTCTTCATAATTTATGGATTTTTGGAAAACAGATCGTTTCCGCTAGTTGGAATGATGAAATCTTTTAAAAGTATTTTGTGTCTCCGAACCTGAAAAATAAATGTTTGTGAGGGAAAGTACGCAAAATGATAACTTTATGACGGGAGATAGGCCTAGCCTATGCCTAGAACCTCCGCAGATCCAAAAATATTTTTAGATCTGAAGATAGATCGTTTTATAACGACTCATAATATGCGGTTCATGATTATCTTTTAAATTATTATTAACCATTACATGAAAATAATGTGGTTTCTGCCTGTTTTAGTAAGAAATAATAATAATAAGCTAAAAAGAAATGCGCTATAACAAGCCACTCTTAAATACGCTTGTGGTCGCTTACAACATTTATAATTGAATTATAATTGAGTATTAATTTTAGAACTTTATAAAAATTCCTTGATTAAAATAATTTTTTTATTATGATAATAAAATTATTATGCTAAGAATAATTTTTCCGACCAAAGCAACATGTTGCAGATTGTAAGAAAGATACGATTTTTTTGGGATATAATTTTTAATCACGTATTCTGCACACCTTCGGTTAGCATTTTGTGCGTGAATAAATAACTAAAATCGCTCTAACGCGAATTTGTGAAGCGTGCAAAGGTTCTATCTAGATAGAACCTTTGCACACTTCACAAATAGATCATAGGTGATATCTCTAATATTCAAATAGTTGGTGTTTCGTTATTTGTACTCAGAACGATATAATCTTTGCACATTTCAAGCATCACATTTTTAGCAATAAAATAAAACAATAAAACGCTTTTTGAAAAATTTGGAGTTAGAACCCTTGCACTCTAAACAGACGATGTGTCTATGTATATGTGAGCTTAAATCCCTCACGCCTTTCCTGTCTCTTCAAAAGTTCAGCAGCGCAGCCTAGGCCTCACCTAATAACTGTACTGCGGTAGCTAATGGCTAGTTTATAACTGTCTATAGTTCTTTAACTTGTTTACTTAAAACAACGATCAGTTTCTTGTATTCTGTTCTTCGATCTCCAACAGTAGCAGTCAACACAAAATGCACCAACAACGACTAAATTACGTGTAACAAACAATTCAATGTCACGACAGAAACGCCATCTTATTAACTGTACACTCTAACTTCTTCTACACCCGACTGACACTCGTACCAGCCTATCTCACTCTGAGCGTACATCCTTCCTTCAGTCGCTCTGTCCTTCTCCCTGTCTCCCTCTGTCTTTCTCTCTGTCTCTGTCTCTGTCTCTCTCGCTCTCCGGCGACGGTCGCGCAGCAGCAACTTTCCCGCCACTCAGGCACCTGGCCTACCTCACCTGTACGCTCTTGCATAATAATTAGCTGACCATTATATGTCATACAAAATTAGCTTACATTACCTCTTTCCTTTCTTTTAAAGAGAGCTAATTATCTTTAAAAAATTAGCGAACGTACAATAATTACAACAATGCAGACAATTCTTAATATATAACATCATAAAATATGTTTACGCTACATTCTACATGTAGATAAACAATCAGCTACTTCCCTTTCTTGTAGTTCAACATAATGTCAAAATTTCGTAACGATAATGACCATCTGACTAACTTAGCAGATTTCGACATTGATTCAGTCAAGTAAATTAAAAGAGTATGGTCCGTAAATACATTAATCTTAGAACCAATAAAAATTTCTTTCAATTTGTTTAAAGCCCATATGATTGCATAGGCTTCCTTCTCAATCGTTGCCCATCTCCTTTGGGTATCTGTCAATTTCTGACTGATAAATGAAACGGGACGTTCTATCCCTTCATTGTCCACCTGTGATAGAACAGCTCCCACAGCAAAATCACTGCTATCACAGTACAAATTAAATGGTTTACCAACCTCAAACATACATAGAACCACATTTGACAGTACAATCTGTTTAAGTGAATCAAAGGATCTCTGATGTGCATCAGTCCAAACAATGTTCTCAGGTACTTTCTTGCTGGTTAAGTCCATGAATTGTTTAGCATGTTCAACAAAATTACAAATAAACTGTGTAAAATCCAAAAAATCCTAAAACCTGTTTCACTTGCTTCTTCGTTTCAGGTTTCTTCGAATTTCTTTGCATCTGCCAATTGTCTTTCATCATTCGTATTATCGGCAAACAAATCTCTCATACTTGTATCCACTTCACTATCACTTCCAGAATCAACATAATCATCACGTTCACATGCAACCATCTCTTCATACGTGGACACTCATCATTACTTTCAGTTTCTCGACAAATATCTGTAATGGGAGCAGAATTTACTACTTCTCTCTGTATAGTAAACTGAGGCGTACACTTCATTACTCACTTCACTCCCGTTTCGCGGTTGTCTTGTTCTTCAAGCTGATTTGGTGCATTCATTACTTGAATCTGATTTGCTCTGAGATTTTCTGCACTTCGACTAAATCTATTTCTCAGATTTGTCATTCCTGGTGGTACTTGGCAATCCTTCACCAAATGTCTGTCTGACTGACAATTATGGCAACGTTTCCTAACAATACCTCTCTGTTCAGTGCTCTCCCGCCTGTAATTGTACGGAGTGTAGGCCTATGCTGCATTGCCTTCTCTTTGGCGTCCCATCACTGGAGTTCGACTGTATATTTGTCTGTCCCCCGTTGCTTCTCTTCTATATTGACCAAACTGTCTTCCAGGAACACTATCTTTCCTTACTTCATTACTTCTCGCTTGGCTTCCCGTTTCTTTGTTACTACTATTCCATCTGGTTTCCTTTGAACTATTACCCCATGCTTCATATTTCGGTTTGTCTTGAAACATTACACCAATTCGATTGTTTACATGTATGTCTGCGAGATCTGCAACATTACCAGCTTCCAAGCATTCAGTACCCTCCTTTGCTAGTACAAACTGTAGTGGACCCGGTGATAGACATTCTTTCAACTTATCTGCCAGCAACAGATCAAATAACTTCTCATAGTCTTTGCCCACGCGTCTACTTCTGACATAATAGTTCAACAAATTCTTCAATCTTGCTGTAAACATACTGTATGTCTCTTCTGCCGTTTTCTTAGCATCTACAAATCGTGATCGATATTCTCTCGCTGTCATTTAAATTCTTTCAGTAAATGTTCTTTCACTACATCGTAATTGTATAGATCAGCAAAAGACAATCGGGTTAACACTGTTCGCGTTCTTGGTGTCATTAGTGGCAACAGCAATTTGACCGAAAACTGCTTTTCTACCGTAAAACTGTGGAATGCATTTTCAACTGTTTCGAAATATAATGGCACTTCCATTATATCATTATGGCATCTTAGGTAACACGTGTTTCATTGCATCACCTATCTTCTTAATCTTAGACACCATTGTCTCACTTTCTCGGATCCTATTTTGCTCTGACTCTTCTCGGCTCCTCGTATCGTCTTCGTCTCTTTTCTTCAGTCTATTTTGATCTTCTTCCCTATGTACAGGGTGCGGCAAAATAAAGTAATCCCTACGGTTTTTTGCCAATATCTTGGCCAAACATACGAATTTTTAAATGAAACTTTACAGACTTAAAGGCAATTCATATCTACGTACCATGGTCAAATTACAAAAAAATATTTCAAACAGAACAAAAGTTATATCCCTTTTAGTGAGGCCCCCCAGCGTTTTTTGACGATTCAAAAACGAAACGCAAAACAAATTAGGTTTTTTGCCAATATCATGGCCAGAAGTAAGAATTTCAAAATGAATCTTTACAGCAGCGGTTCTCAACCTGTGGGTCGCGACCCCCGCGGGGGTCGCCTGACGATTTGCCAGGGGTCGCCTGGGCCCTTCAGAAATTGTTTAAAGACGTAGGCCTAATATCACTTTCAACTTTAACTAACTAAAAAACTAACTAAAAAACAAAATAATATTTTTACTTATACTTTTGCTGTGAGTTATATTATAGCAGCTAAACTAATTTTTGCCATTATAATTTTCAAATATAAATTCCCCTTTACCATTATTCTAAAAAATGAAGCATTATTCGGTTTGTTCAAATAATCTATGCTGTCAGCTAACTTATTATAGTGAGGCCTATACGTGGGCGAGGACTTGGGGTGACAGACATAGGTGCAATCACGTCCTAAAAGTTGGGGGGAACAAATAAATCACGTCCTAAAAGTTGGGAGGGACCATAATAATAAAGTTAGGGGACCAAAAGTTGGGGGACGCGTCCCGTGGGTCCCATAGGGTGGTTGCGCCTATGGTGACAGAGGGACGGCCCACTTGAATATTGTGGCGGGAAAGGTGCTGCTTGTAGGCTTATATCCCCCCCCAATACTTCATAAATATTATTATAAATTTCTACAGTACACTAAAGAAGAAGAAGATTATCCGCTGTTTATCCATATTGATAAGAGCCCAGCTTTAAACCAGCATTACCGTGTGCATAATAAAAAAATGACATTTTGAGATGATATATATTACTGAAGTCTTAAACTACGTCTCTGAGCAATGAAATCATGAAAAAATTTGCTAAGACGACCACTGAAAGTTCCACCATTCATTCAACCACTCAGAGAATTTATATAGCGCTTTGATAATGGGTAGAAAGCATTTATTGAAGTCTTAGACCATGTCTTACAGCATTGAATTAATGAGAAATTTTCTTGAGATTACATCTTAAAATGCGACCATTGCAGCGTGAAAATAAAAAATTGAAGCAATGGAAGGGGACATTTTCGAAGTCTTAAACCATGACTATGAGCACTGATATGATGAGCAATTTCATTTGAACGTCAGCTTAAAATGCTACAAATGTAGTGCAATTTTTTTAAAAATCGACAATGCATGGGGAGGGGCACTTAGGCCTACATTCCCTCCCAAATCGCTCCCATGCTGAAAGACTTAGAAACCCTAGACTTCAAACTACCGTATAGGTAGCTCTCACTGAATCGCAAGAGTCAGGAAACTTCACACAACTGCCAAAAGCAGTTTTCAAAATTGGGAAGTGAAAATACATAACAATAGACAACGGTAAAAACATTGAAGTAATGAAGGGGTAACTCAATCAATTTCGTTGTTGGGGTCGTCACAATTTCCGAAATGTTACCAAGGGGTCGCCGCACTAAAAAGGTTGAGAACCGCTGCTTTACAGGTTTAAAGATAATTTATATTTACACATGGTGGTCAGATTTCATAAAAATAATTCAAACAGAACAAAAGTTATACCACTTTTAGTGAGGCCACCCACCGTTTTTGACGATTCAAAACGAAACGCAACAAAAAGTAACAAAAACAAGCTTTTATTAAGTCTCATCTCAAATAACTGTTGTCAAATGAACTTGGTAGTGCTTCACAACTTGTGATCAATGTGCCCACCACCAGTGCCAAAACTTCTTTTGAGTCTCTTTGCAAAGTTCTTAATAATGCTGATTAATCTGACAGATTCCTTATTTACGGATTTTATTGTCATCTTGCGAAGTGACTTCTCAGTGACGTGCAGCTACGCTGGCACCCTGTTCCTTTTTTAAATAGTTATAATAATGTTCATCTGACAATATCAAGGCTATCTGATAACAATTATTTGAGATGAGACTAAATAAAATCGTGTTTTTGCTACCTTTTTGTCGCGTTACGTCTTTGAATCGTCAAAAAACGGTGGGTGGCCTCCTTAAAAGTGCCATAACTTTTATTCTGTTTGAAAAATTTTGCTGAAATCTGGCCATCATGTGCAGATATGAATTGTCTTTAAGCCTGTAAAATTTCATTTCGAAATTCTTACTTCCGGCCAAGATATTGGCCAGAATAATTAAATTGGTTTTTCTTACTTTTTGTTGCGTCGCGTTTTTGAATCGTCAAAGAACGGTGGGTGGCCTCACTAAAATTGATATAACTCTTGTTCTGTTTCACATATGGCGATGAAATTTGGCTATTGTACGTAGATATGAATTACCTTCAAGCCCGTAAAACTGGATTTGAAACATTCCTATTTTTGGCCAAGATATTGACAAAAAGCCGTAGGGGATTACTTTATTTTGCCGCACCCTGTATACGCAGTTCTTCTTGCTCTATCTTCTGCTGCAACAATTCTAGCTGCCTTCTGCGTTCCTCCTTTTCAATAGCCATTTTTCGGAGCTGTGCTTCCTTAAGAGCGAGTTTCATTTGCTCTAGTTGTACTTGTTCTTCCCTTTCTCTTTCCACTTTTTCCAAACTTTCTTTTTCTATTCTCAATTCTTCCTGTCGAATTTCTTCGGCTCTTTGTAATTCAGCCAACGTAGTCTCCTTGTCTTCCTCACGAGCCTTTTGCTCTTCGATCTGTTGTTTCCGTATTTCTTCATCACTTTTCCTTGCTCTCTCGTATTCTATCATTAATTTATTGTTCCTTCTTCGTTCTGCTTCGTCACGATCTTTTTTCAGTTGTTCTAACTGAAGCTGAAATTGCTGCTTCTGCATCTCTATCTCTTCTTGTCTCATCCTTTCTGCTCGTTCTGCCTCTTCTTGTCTGACCTTTTCTGCTCTTTCTTTCTCTTCTTGTCTCCGTTCTTTCTCTTCTTGTCTCCGTTCTTTCTCCTCTTGTCTCCTTTGTTCCTCTTTCTCCTGTCTAATCTTTTCTGCTTGTCCTGCTCGTTCTTTCTCTTCTTGTATCCTTTGTTCCTCTTTCTCTGTCTCCTCTTGTCTCCGTTCTTTTTCTTCTTGTCTCCGTTGCTCCTCCCTCATCATCATAAATTGCATCAACGCCTCCATAGACATCGGTGGCTGTGGTTTTTCGACTGGCTTCTCCTCAGCGCCAGTAACTAACGGTGCTGTAGGTGGCGCTATCGCTTCGTCTTTCTTTAACCAAACCTCTGCTATAGCTCTCATCAAATTTTCCCTAGACATCTGTTCGACTTCTTCTACGTCTAAATCGGCTTCAATTAATAATTGTTTTATTCGATCAGAAGACATCTTTTTTATATTTGCTTGTTTTTGTTCTGTAAGTTTCTCCATCTTACTTCTTTACTTCAGTGATTTCCGTTAACAAATCCAGGGAGTGGCTATGATTTTTTGCGATTGGCTGACTTTAATTCTTATTGCTCCTTGAATAAACAAGCAAGTTTTGTATACCTCTCTCTGGCGTTGCGTTGTCGTAATGTCGTTCGTATGCCCGTTGTATCTTCTCCGGTCTATCGGCTCCTCGTATTGTTTCGAAATCCCGCCGTCCGTAAACTTGGATTCAAATATCCCTCCGTCCGTTTCTTGGATTCAAATATCCCTCCGACCGCAAACTGGGATACGTTATCCCACCGTCCGTAACTTGGCTTCAATATTCCTCCGACCGTAAGCTTGGATTTGAAATCCACTGTTCGTAACTTGGCTTCGAAATCCACCGTAGACTTGAGTTCGATATCCACCGTTCGTAACTTGAGTTCGATATCCCACCGCTGTGCCACCAAAATGTGAGCTTAAATCCCTCACACCTTTCCAGTCTCTTCAAAAGTTCAGCAGCGCAGCCTAGGCCTAACCTAATAACTATACTGCGGTAGCTAATGGCAAGTTTATAAGTGTCTATAGTTCTTAACTTGTTTACTTAAAACAACGATCAGTTTCTTGTATTCTGTTCTTCGATCTCCAACTGTAGCAGTTAACACAAAATGCACCAACAACGACTAAGTTACGTGTAACAAACAATTCAATGTCTTATTAACTCTTCACTCTAACTTCTTCTACACCCGACTGGCACTCCTACCAAAGCCTATCTCACTCTGAGCGTACATCCTTCCTTCGTCGCTCTGTCCTTCTCTCTGTCTCTCTCTGTCTTTCTCTCTGTCTCTGTCTCTCTCGCTCTCCGGCGACAGTCGCGCAGCAGCAACTTTCCCGCCACTCGGGCATCTGGCCTACCTCACCTGTACGCTCTTGCATAATAATTAGCTGACCATTATGTTATACAAAATTAGCTTACAGTATGTTTGCACGTATGTATGTAATATAATTTAGATGTATGTATGTCTGTATGGACGTTCGAACATACATACATGCATAAATAGACACAAATACATACGCATGTACGTGCATGCATGTGTACATGCATACATATACACACATGTATACATACATCACCTTTTGCCGTCAGTTGGAGGAACTCTAGCGACCGTCATAACCAGCCTTCTCCACTCCGTTCTGTTCTGCGTCACATTCCTGAGTTGTTCAAGAGTCCTCCTGTGTACATACTCCATCCATCTGGTCCTCGGCCGTCCTCTTCTCCTCGTACCCTCTCCACGCCAGCATCATTGCCTTCTCCAGTCCATCCGCACGCATCACGTGACCAGCTTCTGTTTGATGATCCTCTGAAGCAATGACATATCCCCTCTTAGTTGACCTATCTCCTGGATCACAGATTCATTTGTTCTCTCCCTCCAAGAAATGTCCAGTAGCCTCCTCCATATCCACATTTCACACGCAGCAATGTTGTCATCCAACGCCTTCCTCTTCGTCCACGTCTCGCTCCCGTATAGCACTATGGGGAAAATAATTGCTTTGACAAGTCTCGTCTTTGTCTGTAAGCTCACATGCCTCTCCCTCCATATCTTATCCATCCCTATCTTATCCATACCCTGCATTGCAGCTTTGCCCATTGAAATTCTCCCCCTCATCTACATGCATACAGCCACATATATTTATAAATACATATGCACTCTAGGGTGCCACTGAAAATTGAAGCTTGCATTTTGCAAAGTCAGACCCACTGAATTTGTTACCTTGGTTACTGATAGCAAGGAGACAACTTTGGTGTCAATCAGAAAATATTACTGGTAGATCAGCGTGGTTAAAGTTTTCAGCATTGGACAATATTAATTTTCATGCTGTTTCAATGAGTAGCATACATTATTATGAAGGGTATTCATTATTGCTAAGTCAGTGATCAGCAATTGAGCACAGTACTACTGGTGAGCATCAGTGTGCTCCTTGATAACTAGAAATGTCTTGTGAAGCCTCTAAGCAACTTATAACATAAACGGCTTCTGTTTTTCATGGTGACCGAGGACACCATGGAGTGAATCAGCGGCATTGTTGACCACCTTCAGACGCTCTGCTCATATTATGCACTAGCAAACTCAGAATTGCTCTCTCAAGTGCTAGGGTGAAGGTCTTGAAAACTAGGAAATCCTGTGATATTCCAATTGCCATACTGTAGAAAATTTCTAAGTATGTTGTGACACAAACGCCACAATTGCTGCATTGGTTGCAACAGTGCCATGCCCATGCAGTACAACGTGAAAAGGAGTTTGTCCATGTGTTTCCTTAATCAGGGCTGTGACCATTGCATATGTGTCCCAACACTTAATGTACTTGAGAATTCTCTTGAACTCTTGGAGAACTAACAACATACGTTAACTTTGGTGAGATTTATTGATTGTGAAATAGGTAGCTTTTAACCTTGTATGTGACCTTGCCATCCATCTAGCTCTAGGATGGGTTCCAGGTGCGTAGATATGCCTGGAGAAAGAGCTCAAAGTGGTCTGTGAGCCTATCATGACTTAACTTTACTTTGGTAGCTAATGGCTAGTTATAGATAGGTATATCCACTGTTCTTTAACTTTGTTAAGCAGAACAATGACAAAGTTTCTCGTATTGTCGTTCTTCAAAATCCATCAGTAGCAAAATGACACAATGACACGACAACGATTAATTTCACGTGTATCTAAACAACTCAAAGTTACGACAACTTTGCCATCTTGTCAAACTCTCTCTCTCTCTGTCTGTCTCTCTCTGTCTGTCTGTCTGCCTCTCTCTCTCTCTCTCTCTCTCTCTCTCTCTTTCTCTCTCTCTCTCTACACTCCTTATACACACGACTAGCACTCCTATCCAAGCCAACATGTATCTCACTCTTAGCGTACATCCCTCCTTCAGCCGCTCTGTCTCTGTCTCCTCGCTCTCAGGCGTACGACCGCGCATCAGCAAACTTTCCCGCCACTCTGCCACCTGACCTATCTTACATGTACGCTCTTGCATAATAATTAGCTGACCGATACAAGGTTATACAAAATTAGCTTACAGTACCTCTTTTTTTAAAGAGAGCTATTTATCCTTAAAAATTAGCGAACGTACCTTAATTAAACAATGCAAGCAATCCATAATATATAGCATAAAAAATATCTTACACTACAATCTAGATAAACAATCAGCTGCTACATTGCCTTTCTTGTAGTTCAACAGAATGCCAAACATTTTTCATGATAATGACCATCTGACAAACTTAGCAGATTTCGACATTGATTCAGTCAAGTAAACTAAAGGATTATGGCCTGCAAACACATTGATTTTAGAACCAATTATAATTTCTTTCAACTTGTTTAAAGCCCAAATGATTACAGTCATAGGCTTCCTTCTCAATCGTCGCCCATCTCATCTGGGTATCTGTCAGCTTCTGACTGATAAATGAAACGGGACGTTCTATCCCTTCATTGTCCACCTGTGCAAAAACAGCTCTCACAGCAATATCACGGCTATCACATTAAAAATTAAATGGTTTACCAACCTCAAACATACATAGAACCACATTTGACAGTACAATCTGTTTAAGTGAATCAAAGGATTTCTGATGTGCATCAGTCCAAACAATGTTCTCAGGTACTTTCTTGCTGGTTAAGTCCATGAATTGTTTAGCATGTTCAACAAAATTACAAATAAACTGTGTGTAAAATCCAAAAAATCCTAAAACCTGTTTCACTTGCTTCTTCGTTTCAGGTTTCTTCAAATTAATCAAACTGTCAATCCTATCTAGGTTCATCATCTTCTTCCCTTATCCTTTAAGGTGACCGATGAATTTCACCTCACTCTTACCAAACACACATTTCTTCAAGTCCAACGTTACATTATGCAGTCTAATTTGCTTCAAAAATAATTCCAAATGTTTTAAATGAATGTTCCAATCACTAGAATGTACTGAAATGTCATCAACATACGGTTTGGTGAATTCATGAATCGGTTGCAAAATATATTTATCGCTTTTATAAAAGTCCGTCCAGAGTTAATCATTCCGAAAGGAGCGCGCGTAAATTCGTACAGTCCATTTTGTGTAACAAACGCAGTCTTCCATTGATCACTCTTTTTACTGGACAAGTCCAATAGGCACTGCGACAGTACATAACGGAAATAAACTTGGATTTCCAAACTTTGCTCAAGACATCATTGACGGCATAGGATATATACAATTCTCAGTAAAAGAGTTAATGTATCTGTACTCGTAAGCAAGTCTCAAGGATCCACCCTTTTTGCAATGACAAGTGGACTTGCCATTCTGCTTGACGATGGTTGAATTATGTTTTCTTTCAACATCTCTCGTATTTGTCCATCCACTTCAGCCCGGCATATTACTGGTATACGATATGCCATGAATTCGTTTTTTCGAGAGTCTGGTTTCAGCACCACTTCATGTTCTAATAATGTGCAATTGTGCATAGTCCCGGTTTGTCCGAAAATCTGTCTGCATAACAATTCAGTGTTTCAAGCAATTGTTTCTGCTGTTCGCTCGTAAGATGTCCAATTTGTTCATTGTCCAATTGGAATGATTTCTGTTTGTCTCTGAGTGGTCTCCTTTCTCTACACCCGATCCAGATTCGTCATCCTCTTCCATGATAAGACCACACGACAATGTTCTTGTGATGAACTTTCTGATCTTGTTGTCATGAACAATTTGTCGACCATTTTCATTCATGCCCACGATATACGAATAATTGGATCTTCTTTGCAAGACAGTGCATGGACCATGCCATCGTGAGATCAATTTATTGGTTGCCGTTGGATATAACACGACGACGTTTTCTCCTGACCAGTAGGCCCTACGAATTCTTTATCTTTCGCTCTTTTCTTATTTTGACTGGCAAATTGTTTGTGCTTTTATTCAGTACAACTCTCAGCGAATATCAAGGCCTTCTTCATGTCTGCTCTTCAAGTATTTTGCCGGTTGCACTCCAATGTTCGATGGGAAATTTATTGCTTTGGTCCAGCTTTAAGAATGGATAATGGCCCTCTTGGCAACTTTCCATAGACGAGCAGATATGGTGCCAGTCCTGTAGTTGCGTCAAGCACTTCTCTCAATGCCCAGACGGTAAATGGAATGATTTTATGCCACTGTCTCGGATTTTCCACAATGACATGATGAACCATCTTCTTGAACGTTTGATTCCATCTCTCCACTATTCCGGCCGCCTCTGGATGTCCTGGCGAATCGAATCGAGGACAACATCCCATCAATTTCAAAATTCTCTCGTTAGACGCTGTAAAATTCGTTCCTCTATCACTCGTTTTCACTGACGGCACTCCCACATCCATGAACAATTTCAACAGGGTTTCGCATACAACCTTAGCAATTAATTACTTCATCAAAAGATTGTCGGCCACACAAAGGATAACTTGATCCGTTCTCTGTCTTCTCCTTTCCCATGTGTCCGCCAAATACTGACTCGTGTGCCAATTCCATCACCTGAATTCTTTTTTTCTTCGGCAAAACCAGCTGGGGCACTAATTGGTCCAACATTTGATGGTTCTTGTACAACAACCCATTCACCACACTAAACTCTGATCCTAGTCATCAGCCATCTTCCACCACGACTTCAGTGACTCGTCATTTCTTTGCTGCTCTTCAAATTTCTTTGCATCTGCCAATTGTCTTTCGTCATTCGTATTCTCAGGAAACAAATCTCTCATACTCGTATCCACTTCATCCTCCTCAAGTCGCCGCGTAGGGACCTTGGGCAAGTCCTTCACTCCCAATTGCTCAGGGTTTCGGCGTGAAACTCCGATGCAGTGTCCGCTCTGCAGTCGGGAGCGCCTCTAAGTAGTGAGCTGGAAGGGGCGCTATAACAAGTTGGCATCCAAACGAACAAACAAAACACTATCGCTTCTAGACTCATCATAATCATCACGCTCACATGCAACCATCTCTTCTTCAATTTCATTGATCCCGGATGTTACTCCTTCTTCTTCTTGTACACTTTGTTCATCTTCGCTATTTCCGTCATTATCTGGCAAGCTTTCATTTAACTTTTCCTCTTCTCCTTCTTCCACTTCTCTTCTCCGACTCTGTGCTCTCGTCGTCACATTCGCGTATGGGCAAAAACTATGGAAAGTTGTTTGATCTGTTTCTGCTCTTACTTTCTCCTCTTGTCTCCGCTGTTTTTCCTGTTGTCTCCGGTGCTCTTCTTTCTCATTCTCCTTTTGTCTTCGTTCTTTTTCCCCTTGTCTCCGTTGTACCTCTTTCTCTTTCTTCTTGCCTCCGTTGCTCCTCTTTCTCTTTCTGTTCTTGTCTCCGTTGCTCCTCCCTCATCATCATAAATTGCATCAGCGTCTCCATAGACATCAGTGCCTGTCGTTTTGCGGCTGGCTTTTCCTCAGCGGCAGTAATTAGCCGTGCTATAGGTCTCGCTATCGCTTCTACTTTCTTTAACCGAACCTCTGCTAGAGCTCTCATCAAATTTTCTCTAGACATATCTTTGACTTCTTCCACGTCTAGACCGGCTTCAATTGATAATTTTATTATTCGATCAGAAGACATCTTTTTAAAATTTGCCTGTTTTGTTCTCTAAGTTTCTCCATCTTACTTCTTTACTTCAGTGATTTCCGTGAAGAAATCGAGAGAGTGTCTGTGAATCTTTCGCGATTGGTTGACTTCAATTCTTATTGCTCCTTGAATAAACAAGCAAGTTTTGTATACCTCTCTCCGGCGTTTCGTTGTCGTAATGTCGTTAGTATGCCCGTTCTATCTTCTCACCAGCTGCTCGGATGCTCGGAATGCTTCTTCCGTGTGCTCGGATTCTCGGATTGCTTCCAAACTCCGCCCTCCGTAAACTTGGATTCCAATATCCTACCGTCCGTTTCTTGGATTCAAATATCCATCCGGCCGCAAACTTGGATTCGAAATCCTTCCGACAGTAAACTTGGATTAGAAATCCCACTGCTGTGACGCCAGAATATGAGCCTATCTTGACTTAACTTTACTCTGGTAGCTATGTCTAGTTATAGATAGGCCTTTCTACAGTTCTTTAACTTTGTTACGCAAAACAACAAGTTTCTCGTATTGTTGTTCTGTAAAATCCATCAATAGCAAACCAATACAACGACACGACAACGACCTATTTTACGTGTACCAAAGAAACTCAACGTTAAGAATACTTCGCCATCTTATCGGGCTCTCTCTCTCTCTGTCTCTCTCTGTCTCTCTCTCTGTCTCTCTCTGTCTCTCTCTCTCTTTCTCTCTCTCTCTCTCTCTCTCTCTCTCTCTCTCTCTCTCTCTCTCTCTCTCTGTATTTCTCTACGCACACTCCTTATACACACGACTGGCACTCCTATCCAGGCCTGTCTCACTCTTAGCGCACATCCCTCCTTCAACCGCTCTGTCCCTTTCTGTCTCTGTCTCTCTTGCTCTCAGGCGTACGGCCGCACAGCAGCAAACTTTCCCGCCACTGACGTACCTTACCTGTACGCTCTTGCATAATAATTAGCTGACCAATATACAAGGTGATACAAAATTAGCTTACATGGTTCTAATAGTTTCTTGGCTGAATATCATTGAGCTGGATGAACTCGAATTCATCGGATTCAAACCAGTGTAGTTGCCATCACCTCTTTGCCATTTTCATGCCGGTCTGCTTCAAATGCGTATACGTGAGTCTCTAAATCTTATAAATATCTTGATGTTAGGTCACTGAGGGTCCCATCTGGTGTTGAACACTTTGGCAACGACTATAGAATTCCAAGATTTTGGTCTACAGACAAGTGCTTCCTTGCTCTTCTGTTCAAACAAGACACAGACACCATCATGAAGGCATGTATTGCTGGAAGCTGTATGAAATGACATAGAGTCATGGACACATTGGACAGTCCTTAGTCAGCCTTTTTTATTTATCAGTGTTACTATAGCAACAACCAAAAATTTGGAAAGTTCCAAAACTACAAGAAACATTATTATTTTTACTTATTAAGGACATTGAGTCACAGCACAGCTCTGTAGATTCAAGTTATTTCCAATACGCGATTTCGAAGAAATGATGCCATGATATGCTACTGGAAGCTATTAATGCGTTGAGCTACCTCTAAACATCCATCAATCTGAATAAAACTTTTGTAACATAATTTCCATGCCACATATACCATTTTGACGGGGGTGTTTAATTGTATCAGGCAAAATTATCTTTGGGCCATGCATTTCGCAACCTAATTTGCATTCAACACCTTGTCCAGCACTTTAATATAAGGCTATCCAGAATGTTTGTGAGACGTCATGTAATTCAGTCTTCGTCACAAGATACTAGTTACTGTAGACCATTAAACTAATATTAGAGAATCCCAGTACCATATAATACATGTACATTTTGAAAATTATTTACAATGGGTTTGAACATACTATTTGCTCTCGGAATGATGATGTGTGTATACAGGGTAAAGCTCTCGATGGTTGATCACCGGACGATTGACCATTGCGGACGTTTGATCATCGACCGATTGATCACCGGACGATTGATCACCGGCCTATTGGACCTATTGGTCTAGTGGTCACTGCAATTTATTAACTGAGGATGAAAGAGAAATGTCGTAATTACCGCTAGTAAAGATAAACATCGTCGGCTTCTGTTAATTCTAATAATGTATATACAGCAAATAGCACATCACAATTATTAAGTACGCATTCCAAACACACGTCTTTATTATTTACGTTAAAGACCTATCGCAGACAATCAAAATGTTAAGTCAAATTAGGTCTGATTGGCTTGCCTTATGCTTTACCCAAAACCCTCAGTTCTTGTTGTTGTATACAAGGGGTTTTGTAAAAGGGCAAACAAATGCTCTTACTTACTTGCGTGTAGTTGCCGATTTATATTATTAGCTAGGCCTACGTGTCTAATAACGCTCGACAGCCGTTTCAGTAAATTTTCACATTTCACTTCTTATAATTTCATTACAAATTTAATACATTATAATTACATGTATTATCTTTGTGATCAATATCATGTTTAGGTAGACCCAAAGAGTTACTCGAACACAAAACACTGGCAATATTATTGGAGTTCTAATGAAAAGCTTCACATTGCATGTAAAAGAAAAGAATATCTGGCTGAGAACAGAGAGCGCCATTATAATGACGACCGAAGCAAGTATCCGGTGAATGAAACAAGCTGAATAATATTAGTCCTATAATTATGCGTATTTGTAGCGATATCCTTGATCCCACCCATACGTTCTTACCCTGCTATACATATTGTTGAATGTTAATTACACATGTTAAGTTATGGAGAGGCCCTAGTTAATGATTAGTTAATAATTTGATTGAGAACTTGCACATTGCTCTGTTTAATTAATTAACCAGTGCTATAACCAGTACTTAGGGGCAAGATATATATTAAATAGGGGCAAACATTGCGGAGTAAAGCAACGATCCTCCACGGCGTCAGCCAATGGGAAGCGAATATAAGGATCGGCTGCTGCGCATGGGCAGTGAGGATCTGGAGAGACTAGAGAGATGGATGTAATGGCCAACGCTAAAATGGTCGCGAGTTGTTGGTAATTGTTGTCGGATATTGTCGTGTGGTTTCCGTGACATTCGGGACGATCGAAAGACGGAGTAACGAACGTTTAATGTCCTAAAGTGTGGACACTACTGAAGGTCGAAGAGCGTAACGAACGATCCTTGTCTACCAAAGACGCTTATTTTTTCATTGTCCTGACTCGACTGTGGATTTTGTATCTTGTTGCGTAGTGAACAGAACCATCAACAGCACTGGATTATTTCTGCCTATGGAGAGGCACTGGATTATTTCTGCCTATTGAAAGGCACTGGATTATTTCTGCCTATGGAGAGGCACTGGATTATATCTGCCTATGGAGAGGCACTGGATTATTTCTGCCTATGGAGAGGCACTGGATTATTTCTGCCTATGGAGAGGCACTGGATTATATCTGCCTATGGAGAGGCACTGGATTATATCTGCCTATGGAGAGGCACTGGATTATTTCTGCCTATGGAGAGGCACTGGATTATATCTGCCTATGGAGCGGCACTGGGTTATATCTGCCTATGGAGAGGCATGCGCGTTATGGGTGTATGTGTGTGGTGGTTGTGGGGTGGTGATGGTGGTGGGGCAGGTGTCGTTCTCTTGGCGCCGCATGTGGCTGCCTCTATAGAGTTCGTCAATCGCTTGTCTCTGAATGTGTGTTTGTCGTTGTCAAGGCGCCCTTGTAGCAGCATGGCCGCGTTACGGCGCCTTAGAAATTGTCGCCATTATTATTATTATTATTAGATTGAGTCTGTGTCATATCGTTTCATATTAATCACGCGATGATCAGATCAGGGAGGGAGGGAGGAAAGAAGGAAGGAAGCAAGGAAGGGATGGAGGGGAGAGGTGAGGACGGTTTTAGGGGGAGGAGAGGGAGGGAAGGGCGGAGGGAGGGTATGGATGGAGGGAGGGAGAGGACGGTGAGAGGCAGGGGAGGGAGGGCCGGATGGAGGGAGGGACGAAGAGAGGGAGCGAATGGGGCGAAGTGAAGGCGGGGAAATAGGGGATTTGCCGGGAATGGGTCGAAGCCTAAAATTCCCGGGCAACGCCGGGTACCCCTAGTTGGTGTCCAGCCATTACCGCGCAGGATATTTGCGCGCCGTGATTTGCGCGCAGCGAAAGTGTTTACTCTCAAAATATAAACAAAATCACGTATGAAACATATGACAGAAAATCTTTAATTTTATTCTTAAAATAATAAGCGTTAGGAATAAATGTTTTCTACGTAATAAGCGTTTGGAAAAATGTTTTCTATATAATGAGCGTTAGGAATAAATGTTTTGATCATACGAAGACGGGAGATGTAATACTAATATGCGAAATAAAAAACAACGAGCAATATCTTTATTTAGGTTTATGTGCGAAGACAAACACGAATACACATCAAATGGCGTATATCGTACCCATCACACAGGAGTTCGCTGTTTGACCATACGAAGACGGCAGATATAATAGTAGATATAATAGTACAAGTCTACGCTGCGAGCGCGCGCAAATGATGGCGCTCAAATGACGGGCATTTTTTGCTGCGCGCAGACGACGGCGCGCAAATGACGGCGCGCAAACGTCCTGCGCGGTAATGACAGGGCGCCCAGCTAGTTATAATATATGAAACAGTAATATCCTACAGAAATGAGTATAACTTGCTCTTGATATTTGTACAAATACTTTTTGTACAACTGAATGGCTTCTCTCCAGTGCTATCCTTCAAATGTTTGACTTGTCAAATTTCAAAATGCTTTGGTCCTTATTATTTGAACAGCTAGCTAAACAATAATCATTACTACATGTGGCAGCCTTTCAGATTTTGGTGCCGGTAGTTTATTAGTTTTTGGTTGATTTGTGTACCATTAAATATGATTTGGCAAAATGTGTCCTGGTCAGCAATTCAGGACCATAAATAATATTGGGAAGCAGGGATAAGCTGATTAATGATTATGGAGCTGAAAATCAGCCTATTATATTAGAGGCTGAGTTTCAGTATATTATATTATTATAGTAGAATTTAGTATATCATACTGTTATGTTCACGTCTGCAGTTATTCATAAGAAATAACCCTACAACAACAGCAGCACTGAGCTGCTGAACTCAATACATAAAGATATTTTGATTGTAATTATAACAATGTATATATCATTTTTATGTCTGACGGTTGGCCTAAACGTCAGCACTTGGAAATCAAATAAACAGCAGTACCGTGCATAGGCCCGTGTAGGCCTTTGTCGAGTGTTTGACTCCAGACCTGCCTGAGTTGCTCAACGGCCTGGGTGGCTGAGGTAATAAAATGCAGTGCTTGAAAGGTCGAAGTTCTTTGCGAATGGGATATCTGTTGAGACTTCGGTTTCTAAATTCTTTCGAGTGAGATCAGGTACGTGGTAAATAGCTGATTTGCACGAAAGAGCCATCTGAGGTGGGTTTGTAACCTTACTCTTGTAAATTAATTTTCTTAGTCATCGTCGTTATCATCACTTTCATCAAAAACAGCAAATTCTAAGATTTGGAAACCCATTCATTGTTTTCGTCTTTTTAAGCAACTTATCGTCAAGTTGCTTTATCTGCAGCCGTTTTTTTCAGTTACTGTTCCTCTTGTAAATTCTATAAATTCTCTTCCTCTCTATCTCTCATATCTGTTCAGTGGCAGACTTGAAATCGCTCTGAATATTAGCATTTATTTTTTCAAATTGCGCGTTCACTATGGATAAAAAATGATAGGCAATGGGAGGGGATATTAAATATCCCCTCCCAATGCTTATCATTTTTTATCCATAAATTTTATTGAAGTCCTAAGCCATGTCTCTGAGCAATGAAATCATGAATAATTTTTTAAGATGGCATTTTACAAAAGCTATACAGCTTCAGTGCATGAGGAAATCCCTCTATAAAAAAAATGGGATGTGACACACTGAAATCTTAAACCATGACTATTAGCATTAATAGCTGAGCAATTTTCTTAAAATGACAGCTTAAATTCTTGCAATCACAATATGGAAGCTCAGAAAATTTAAGCAATGTGGAGGTTACATTTATTGAAGTCCTAAACCACGTTTCTCAGGAAATTATTATTTAACGTATTTCACCCACTTTCACATAACGTCAGCCAGAGAAATGTCATAAAGGCTAATCTACACTTTTCCAAAATAGGCCAAGTGCCCGTGTACCTCGTGCATGAAATATGAAATTTGCCGCCATTATTGGCGGTAAATTTCAGCCATTTATTGGCGGCAAATTTCTTGGAGTTTAATAGAATAAGACACATGATGAAAACATTGACCTAAAATGATTTAGATGATATGCAATTTGGTGCTTACGATAAATTAGTCCGTGCTCCTTAGAGAATTAATACCTTTATTGTTAGGTAGACAACGCCACACACAACTCGTCACGGTAAGTTTAATCTACAGCGGTCAATTTATGAGATTTAAAAATGTCGCCGTGGCGACCGCGAGGCAATTCAAAAGTTCCCCCAAAAGCGCGAGGTCGCGAGTACGAAATTTTCAGTCGCGAGCGCTTTCAAAAGTCGCCCAATTCCCGCTTTTCGCGACGACCTGGCAACCCTGGGCTGACGCTGCGTGGCGCACAGGCACGTCTATTAAATGGACTCCAATCGCTGCTCAACGCTGCTGCGAGGCTAATCTGCAATAAGGGAAAGTATGACCACATCATGTCGCTCCTCAATGTCATCCTTCCCTGGCATGTCTTCAAATCACTTCACTGATCTGCCCAAAGACTCATTCCTCCGCGACCGGGATTTCGGTTCCAATAATCTCGGAGATATCATTTGCATGTACGGCAGTGGCGGCGCCAGAAGTTCAGGTTTGGGGAGCTGAGATCTTTAGCTTTTACTCCCTTCTAGGGGCACAAATAGAAAATTTTCCTCGAGGGTGCTGATATTGCATATTACAAGCGGTAAGTGCCGAAGGCACGAATCCCATACCGACTAGGGGGTTTGAGGGAGCGTCGTAAGCAGTGATATTTTCGTGAATAAGAAGTAGAATAAGAATAATAATTATTGTATTTTCGTTCAGTCGAAGTAGAATAAAAAATATTTTAAGAACGAGAATAGAATAAGAAGTGGAATTAGGACCTTCAGAAGTGAATAAGAATAAGAAGTATATATTTTTTCGAACGAAAATGAAGAGACTTCTAATTTTTATGGGCCATGATTTAGCATTGTGAAGAAGCAGATTACTCGCAGAACAGTTAAACGTTTTAGGCCTACCTGTATATAGCTTAACCATTACCCAGGGTCATTATGACTATAAACAAGTCAAAACCGTTTTGGGTTATAGGCTATTCATATGCAAATTGGGTAAAGGGCTGTCATCTGAGGAAGCCAGGGCCAACCGGTTAGGTGACCACTGGAGTTAGGTAAGATATTATTGGCCAGTGAATAAGGAGAGACAAGGGTCAGACAGGTGAGACTGAGCAAAGATAGTCTGGCAAGGGAGACTCTATCTTGTTATGGCTGGCTATGAAAGGAGAGTGGTCGAGACTCGAGAGTGGTGTCTATAATTAAAAATTATAAACTCATAAATTTTATGAGTTTATAATTTGTTATTTTGGGATAAGCCTATTGGTATATTCGAGTCTTCGACTATAGATGTTTTAAAAAAAGTAGCCAACGGTAAAATGATAATTTTATAGCTGATTTTAGCTAAATTAACTTTTGTAAACTGGGGAAGGTTAGAACTAATTTGTAGCATGCTTCGCATGTGAAAGTTCGCAAAATGTACGAGTTGCAACAGGATGATCGGGTATAAATGCGACTCTTTTTGCGTAGGCTACGTAGCCATGTAATAATGGCTGGGCCTTTTGTCGTCTATAATAATATTATAAGAAGTTCGAAATTTGTACATTTAGCCTACTGTGGCCCGATGGGACTCCAAAAAATGGAAGGGTGTGGAGTCCACGACTCTCACTCATTTAGCGTGGACTCCAACTTTTTTATGTGATGCGTCCATGACTCCAAGCATTCAGACCTTAACGGAATAACTGCTCTGGGGTACTCTGCGTTGCCCTATAAATTTCGCATTTGGCCCACTAGAACCCGACCCAATCGCCGAGTCCCCAACCGCCCGATCCCCGCCCCACCCCCACCCAACCCCGACCTCATCACACTCCGATCTCCTAACCGGTTCGCGTCTCGTGATGTTTCCGTTTGAAGCAAATTCATTTTCTCTCCCCACCAAAAATACCCTGCCTCCACCCGGCCCCTCCGGGTCGAGGTGTGTGTTGGGTGGGGCGACGTGGTCCCTGTAGCACCATGGCTGTCTAGCTGCAACGTTTCAGGTGAAAAGCTGCGAAACTATGGCAAGGGAATTGAAATTTATAGCGAAAATTAAGGTTTTCGCTCCCATCCTGGCACTCATGGTGGTAGAAATTTCCAACCCCTCCAAGGTGTGTCCCATACCCAGGCCGACAGAGCAGTTAAGGTCTTGAGTGAAAGGCTCAAATACTGTGGAAATGCATCCCGGTGAAACAGAATTTATATGAAAAATCGGTGTTTTCTCCCCCACCCCATGGTGTTCGAGATTCGCCAACCCCTCCACGGGGTGTCCCATGCCCAGACCTACAAGGTGGTGAAGGTTTGGAGTGAAAAGCTCAATAACTGTGAACATGCATCCCGGTCAAACAGAAAAACCGGTCAAACAGTAGGGTGGTCCTTATTTTTAAAAGTTTGATTTTATAACGGGGCACCCTCTAGGTTGGTTTCTATTGATGAGAAAAAAATTGAGAAAATTTTTGGAGAGAAGCTGAGGACATTTAGGGGTCGCTACCAGGGGTTAAAGTTCAAGTTTAGAATTAATTTGGGATTTGTGGTCCACTATGCGTCATTTCCATTAATATGCTTTCCAACCATGCTAATCGCTCTGATAGAATTTGATAGACAACTACTCACATATTTATTGACATCTCCTACATCATGATTTCCACTTAGCCTACTTAACCTACTTATTTCATTGACATTTTCCATAATGCATTCACAGCCATTGCATATTTTGGCGGCAATTTCGCTTCAAATTTTTTCACGTATATTGCATAATTTCGTTTTTTTACGATTCAAAGACGTAAGGCAGCAAAAAGTATCAAAAACACGAATTTTATTAAGTCTCATCTCAAATAATTGTTATCAAATAGGCTTTGATAATGCCAGATGATCATTATTATTACTAATTAAAAAAGGAACAGGATACCAGCGTAGCTGCACGTCACTGAGAAGTCACTTAGCAAGATTACAATCAAATTGGCAAATAAGAAACCTGTCAGATTAATCAGCCGGTCCATCGAGAACTTTGCAAAGAGACTCAAAAGAAGTTTTAACACTGGTGGTGTGCACATTGAACACAAGTTGTGAATCACTAACAAGTTCAGTTCCAAACAGTTATTTGAGATATGACTTTATAAAATACGTGTTTGTTACTTTTTGTTGCGTTACGTTTTTAATCGTCAAAAGCGGTGGGTGGCCTCACTAAAAGTGGTATAACTTTTGTTGTGTTTGAAATATTTTGATGAAATCTGGGCATCATATTGCGTATACATATATATGAATTGTCTTTAAACCTGTAAAGATTCATTTTAAAATTCTTACTTCTGGCCATGATATTAGCAAACAAACCTAAATATTTTGCGTTTCGGTTTTGAATCATCAAAAAACGGTGGGTCACCTCACTAAAAGTGATATAACTTTTGTTCTGTTTGAAATATTTTGTTGAAATGTGACCATTGTATGTAAATATGCATTGTCTTAAAGACTGTAAAATTTCATTTAAAAATTTGTATGTTTGGCCAAGATATGGGCTAAAAGCCGTAGGGGATTACTTTTTTGGCGCACCCTGTAGAGTTATCAGTCTTGAATGTGTCAATGTGTCATATTGGTCCAATTTATGAACGGTGATTTTCGTCTTCCTTTCATCAGAATCAAAATCGGAATTTCTCGAAAATTCAATGCATATGACATGAGCGGAAAGTGATTGGACGGCCCATCCGCCTTCGTATGCGGAGCAGGACCGGCCGCACGATTCGAATTCCTACACTTGGGAGATGCATAAGACGGAGCTACATATTAATGCATATTAATGAGCGTGCACGTGACCCGTCAATCAAAACACAATTGTATTGACACGGCCGCTTTGCCCAAAAAACCTTACGGCCGTCGACCCGTCGAGTTTCGACAAAATAAAACAACGCCAATTTAAAGCAATCCGTATAAAACTTGGTTCTATTGACGCTTGAAATTGAAGCTTTATTGATGAACAATCATTTTGAGTTAATTAGAAGTTATACTAAAAAACAAGAATTGCTGCAAAAAATAGGGTAATCTATCGTTTTAACGGAATTAATTATTTTTCTCATTTCGGGAAACGGAATAGCGGAATTAATTATTGTGTATATCATACACCTTCACTTAAGCGGAATAAATGACAGTAGGCCTTGGGTAATTAATTGACATATGAAAATACATCCATCCAGCTTCCATTTCAGGTCTAAAAATACATGCATCCAGCTTCCATTTCAGATCTAAAAATACATGCATCCATCTTCCATTTCAGATCTAAAAATGTATGCATCCAGCTTCCATTTCAGATCTGAAAATATATGCACCCAGCTTCCATTTCAGATCTAAAAATACATGCATCCAGCTTCCATTTCAGATCTAAAAATACATGCATCCAGCTTCCATTTCAGATCTTAAAATACATGCATCCATCTTCCATTTCAGATATTAAAATATATGCATCCAGCTTCCATTTCAGATCTAAAAATACATGCATCCAGCTTCCATTTCAGGTTTTAAAATATATGCATCCAGCTTCCATTTCAGATCTAAAAATACATGCATCCAGCTTCCATTTCAGGTCTAAAAAGATATGCATCCAGCTTCCATTTCAGGTCTAAAAATACATGCATGCTGCTTCCATTTCAGATCTAAAAATACATGCATCCAGCTTCCATTTCAGATCTAAAAATACATGCATCCATCTTCCATTTCAGATATTAAAATATATGCATCCAGCTTCCATTTCAGATCTAAAAATACATGCATCCAGCTTCCATTTCAGGCTTTAAAATATATGCATCCAGGTTCCATTTCAGATCTAAAAATACATGCATCCAGCTTCCATTTCAGGTCTAAAAATATATGCATCCAGCTTCCATTTCAGATCTAAAAATACATGCATCCAGCTTCCATTTCAGGTCTAAAAATATATGCATGCTGCTTCCATATCAGATCTAAAAATACATGCATCCAGCTTCCATTTCAGATCTAAAAATACATGCATCCAGCTTCCATTTCAGATATAAGTTGCGGGAACCAGCTTATTCACAGACGCTTAAACTAAACAAGATCGATAGGCAGCGGATCAAGATCTGAAGTCAGGCAGGCAAAAGGATCGATAGGAATGATGCTTTTCAAAGTAGAAGCTGGATTTAAAATGGATTGACAAAAATACTGCGCCCACCGAATAATTATGCAAGGGCTTATGAAGTGGTGACGATAACTGACTATTTATTTCGTTTGGAAAATTGCTCGAAAACATAGACACGGCATCTCTCACAATTTCTCTCATAGAAGGTGCCGCCATTTTACTCGACTGTTTACTAAAACCAACGACCTCTTATAATAAAGAATATAGCCTTAGTCACGCTATAGCTCACTAATATAGGCCTATATAACTTGTAGCTCCGCCTTGAATCTCCCAAGTGTAGGAATTCCAATCGTGCGGACCGGCCCTAACCCACATGCCGACACGAAAAATGCATATATTATTTGACGCCCCAGGCAAATCTTGCATTTGGCGCCCATACAAAAGATACATTTGACGCCCTCGGTGTCTTACTCAATTGTTCACCCACCTCCCAGGAATCGCATCCCAATGATAAACAAGACAGTTGCATTTACGCTCCAATGTTGAGTTAATTGTTTTTTTTATTAGTACCATCAAGCCTGGATAAGATTGAATTTTTGGGGGAATGAAATTTTTTTTAAACAAAACTG
The DNA here is from genome assembly GCA_949752735.1 of Lumbricus terrestris. Taxonomy (NCBI): domain Eukaryota; kingdom Metazoa; phylum Annelida; class Clitellata; order Crassiclitellata; family Lumbricidae; genus Lumbricus; species Lumbricus terrestris. The sequence continues at coordinate 8,129,572 of OX457051.1, read as the reverse complement.
TCAACACGCTTTTTTGGGTAAAGAACGGCGCCCCATAGAAATGGCGTTCCAGGCAAGTTACTGCCTGCTTTGCCTCTACTTATTGCCAGCCCTCGTATACTATGGCTAAAATTGTAGAAGTAGCAGACACCTCATACCGTAGGTGCCCCACTTGCAGGACTAGTTTGAAAGACTGCTTCCACTTGCCTGTTGCTGTATAACGAAACTTTGTCCTAGCAAAGAGCCACCCTCCTACTTTGTCTAAGTTTGGGATTGGCACTGTCAGAGTGCGAACACAGGGGGTGGAGTTCACTTGTCTTTTCCTATGTGTCCGCTCTATACATCATACTTATCGCTTTATATAATCAGCTTTGTCTATGTAAGCCTAATTGCAGGCCTAATCAAGCGCCACACACAGATTCATTGGCGCTCCCGAACCAAGTTGGTGCTGTCACAAGCAAATAAGAGTCCTCAGGCTCTGCAGAAACAGAGAGGTGGAAGACCGAGGTGCTCAAGCAGCATAAAGTCTATATGAGGCTGATATCTATCTAAGGAATTTTTATGCATCGCCCATTCAAGATAGGCCTAACTATTCAGAAGCGCTCCTGACCGAGGCGCGGTCAAAGAGGTAGCAGTAATAGCTTCAGTTTATCGACACTGCATGTGGGTTACAAAGATCAGTAGCGTCGCCATCCTTCTTTCTCCTGGATTGGTACTGGCACTGTGGACCAAAGATGAATCTCTTGTGTAGTTTATGTGTGGTAGTTGGATCTGTAGTTTGACATGTGGCATAGTAAGTGGTACGAAATAGAACCATGGGTTAATGGGACTATGTCACTCTATTGGTCCATCAACATTGAGTCGCGCAAATAAGGAAACAAACTGTCACGAAATATACACTGAATACTGTATCGTATGTTCTGTTCTGGTTTCAGTGGTTTTCTACATCGCTTTTCGTGTGTCTTTCAGCCATTCCATCAGAAGTGTTCTCCATCTTCATTAACAATGCCGCGGATTTGCAGTTCTGTAAAGATTCGAAACATCTTTTTTATCATCACTTTAATTGCGCTGTGTTTAGGCCTACTTATGTACTTCAAAATCCAACAAAATAATCTGGATCTCAAACCTACCGACGCCGGAAACCAAGAATGCTCAACTGGTATCCCTTGTGTATATGAAGACGAAGTTGACTTCAGAATAATTGTCATAACGTATAATAGGGCAGGGTCGCTGACGAAGTTGCTGAAAACGATTGATGAGGTTGAATTGGACGGAGACAGAGCAGCATTGGAAATCTGGATCGACAGAAGCAAGAAGGGTCAAATACACAACGAAACCGTTAAGGCTGCGCATTCATTCAAGTGGCGACATGGACCAACTCGAGTTCATATACAGAATGCTCATGCAGGAATCTATGGACAATGGATAGATACGTGGAGACCAAGATACCCAGAATCCAAAGAACTAGCGCTGATCCTAGAGGATGACATCAGCATTTCAAAGTACAGCTATCGATGGATTAAAGCTGTTCATCGCTTTTACAATTCAAGAAACGACTTCGCCGGAAGTTCTCTTACAAGTGATGAACAGAAATCTCACGATGGCTCATTCAAGACACTGAGCGCTCCCAAACATGACACTGCCTTCATGTACAAATGCATTGGAACCTGGGGTTTTTCTCCAAAGCCATCTGTTTGGAGAAACTTCCAGGACTGGTATCACGCCCATATAACGAAACCTGACTTTCATCCGTATGTCCCAGGCACGGTTACCACAGCCTGGTACAAGAGCTTTGAAAAGTCTGGTTCGTCTGATTCGATGTGGGAACAGTGGTTCATTTATTTTGCTCACAAAGAAAAACTGTTCACCCTTTATAACAACCTGAAAGCCTTCAACGGCGATACCTCGTCTTGTCTGTGCATTAATCGTCGTGAGGTTGGACTACACGTTGGTTCAAAGGGAAGAGAGGATTATTGTCAGTTGTTGAATCGATGGGACGAAACCTTTGTTCACCTCCCGGAAAAGATTACAATGCTTGATTGGAATAGCAAAGTTTTGAAAAAATACTAGCCTTTGAAAGAGCGGTAACGTTTTAGGAAAATACTAGCCATGGGGGAAATGGTAACGTTTTGGAAAAATACTAGCTGCGGAGAAATTAACGTCTTTGAAAAATGTTAAATACAAAAAACAGCTACTCATGCGGATAGGTTTACGTAGGCAGTAATTAGGTCAAAAGAGGATTAGTTGTGACATTTAGATAATATTATGCAATAACGTTTTAGAAAATGTTAGATACGAAAAAAAACCATGCGGATAGGTTTACTTCTGTTCGATCAGAAAAAATTATTAATTGGGCCATTTAGATATTAATACTGCTTAACCAGGTCTATATTAGGGTGGATCGATTCTACAGGGGGGAAAATTTCTTTGCTAACTGCTATTAAGAGTGCGGAAAAGTTGCCCATTGGTATAAGAAGCACATAGTAATTATTTGGTAATTATTGTGAAACATCCTGAGGCTCCACAAAGACTTTGAAGTTTTGCTCTATGGGGCCTGTATACGGACATTGGAAATCTTATCGATAATCGTGAATCATCACACGTGGCAACGCCTTGCATTACAAATAACGTATAAAAAATTAATGCATACATCTTTGTTTGCTTGCATGTTTGTACACTTGTTATAGCGCCACTTCAAGCTCGCTGCTCAGAGGCGCTCATTAGAGTGGTTCTCAAAATGAAAGTGGTTTAAATTTGTTCTCCAACCCACCATTTGGAGACGCCAAGTGTTAGTAGGTCACAGTTAAAAAATTATAAGGAAATATTAATATTCAGGACTGGCGCGGAGCTGACAAAATTTTCCTAATTTTCGTAATGGTTTTCATCAAACTTATCAAGACATCGGCACACTGCAATGTTAGTAATAAATGCATACTAGTCAACCACAAATTCTGAGGTATGCAATTTAATTAATTTTCTAAATGATGTTACTGCAGTCATGTCGGAATGAGTAAATTTTTAGTAGTTTTAAGACATTGACTGCAAAAATTAGAAGACAACAGTGTCATGAAAATGTATCCGAGAATATCAAAATTTTCCGATAAATTTGTCAGTCATTCAATTTTTACCAACTAGATGGTTGCCGTCTTGGTTGGCTCACAGCATTGCCTCTTGTGTTTCCCTACGAACTGTAGCCAGAACACTGCCTTTGTTCTGCACTTTGTGCTAGGGAAGAGTTAAATTTTTGAACTGAAGTGTCTACTCAACTTCAGCGATACAGTTAACCACTTTAACGGATTTGAGAATCACATGGCTCTTTTATTACATTCGAGCTCCAATAATTATATGGGCTTGGATCATACTGTAAAAAGTCATCAAACAGTTCCAAAGAGTTGAAGAATGTCATGAGTGATTTAACGACGGAAATATAATATTGTGGAGTCCTGTTTGCTACAGGTTCAGGGAATGGTGGGGTTCGTTCTAATGATCTCACAAAACCTGAATTTTCGTTTAGGGCCATTGCCATGAGTCTCTTCTCATCCACTTAAAAATTATCGTCAAAAAAATACAAGCCCAACCAACAACTCAGGCAAGTCATAGAAGTGAAAACCAAACGTGTTTGTGGCAACCTTACTGTTCTTGTCGGTGGACAGCATGGATAGCAAATTCGTGTCATTTTTGGGAGAAACTGTTGACGCTGCGCTCTGGAAACAGTAGGCCTACTTGGTATCATAATATCATGTGAGTCACAAAAAGTGACACTTCCTCCAGATACTTCCAGACTTGTTCGCCACACGAAAAACACGAGACTTCCGTGATTTCGTTGATACTGGCAGCAGACCGTATCAAGGTTCATATTGTGAGAGGAACATCCACATTTTAAATGTGTAAATGACTCTGACCATCATAAATCTCGACGCACAGCTGCTGGATAGCGGAAACATATTCGATGTGGTGGAATGTCACCGAGAAAATGGCAGATAGCTCAAGAAGTTTATCAGTAATCATCACCACCAACTCAGTAACCTCGTCCTTCCATGGGACCTGGTCAGGGGCTTCTATCCCTATACATGGCGGGCGCAGCTTGCGCCCAGTGAAAAATAGGGGGGAATCAGAAGACAGCCAAAATTCACGTCGGTTGGGGGGAAGGTCGGACATGGAGGGCAGCGTTCAATCTAGGCATCACTAGGAGGAAGATCCCCCCAGAAAATACTTCCCTTCCATATCAATTTGGACAAAAGTGGTAGGCCTGATAGTGTTTAGCAAAAATGTATACACTTTATACACTTTGAGTTTTTAGTCAGGCTACTATCTGCATTTTTGATTTACAGGAACTGCTATAGATCTAACAGCTATAATATACCATAATAAAAAATTCCTATCACATGATTATAGTTATGTTTTTCCTATTTTAATAAATAAAATTATTACAATCATATTTACAGTCAGTAAAGCAGACCATATTCGGAATGATCGACGGTACGGGAATTAGGGGAAGACCAAGTAGGGAATGGTTGGACGATGTCAGGGATTGGTGCGGTATGGACATACACGGACTCAGCCTGATAGCACAAGAGAAGAGTGCATGGAGACAAACAGTGAAACTTGCGATTGACACCAACGGGTGTTGAACCCACGGATGATGATGATGATGATGATGATGATGATGATGATGATGATGATGATGATGATGATGATGACAATCATATTAAAATTGAAAATAATAATATTAATACAAATACTATTTTCAACAACTAAATGGCTTCTCTCCAATGTTATCTTTCAAATTTCAGACAGTCAAATTTGGTCCTTGAACACTTTGTAAAGCAACATCATTATTACGTGGGCTTACAAAGTAGACATACATTGTATTTTATTGTATTGCATTGTGCTCTAAAAATTTATGTAACGCCCCTCGAGCGCACACTGATCAGAGAAGCAAAACATAATTATGTCTGCCCAATTTTGGCAGCAATTCCTCAACTGAAATAGTAGAGTAATTTTGCTAAGAGGACAGCTTAAAATGCTGAAATTGCAATGCGAAAATCGCAAAAAATTTCTTATGGGGAGGGACACATTTCCTCCCCATACCAGGTCCCTTCTCGGCGCTACACATGCTTCGGCGATCGTCTGCTGGATGCTCGCCTGTCCCCCTCCAAACAGACCTTCATTCCCACACTACTGTAGAGGAGGGCATGCGCTAGATTACATTATATTGCATACATAGAGGAAGGCCGGTTCAGAAAAGGGGGGAAGAAGATGGACTGCGCCCGGTTGCTTAGGGGGGATAGAAACCCCTGGACCTGGTCGTCATCTGGTCATCCTCTTTAGGTGTGGAAAAGGTGGCCTGATATAATAATAGGCCGGATATCTTTAAAGCGACTTGATTGCTCCATATTGGAAAAACGTGGGTGTATCATAAGAACCTAAGACCTTCTCCTATAATGGTTTCAGAATTGTTGTGATGGCATGCTAAATTTAGGAGCTCTCAACCTAATTTTTTCTTTCCGACAATGAGTCTTAAAAATTTAGCGGCACTACCAACTAAACAACTTGGTGTAGCAGCTTGACTTGGTACTTTACTGTTTAGCCTTTCCTTTCCCGCAGCACATTTAATTCAGGACTGCATCTTTTGCGTGGCGATGCTTATCAGGCGAAGCACCGTCTTATCTGCGTGCGCTCTGCCTCCCACTTTTCACTTGCATAGGCCTCCGCGAACTGCACTCTGCTGCTAGTGGTGACTCAATGGTTACTTTCCTTCTTACTTTGACAATGCAGAGCCGTTCCTTCTCTGTGGTTGGTCCAACAACCTGGAGCTTGATTATTCGACACCTTTCAAACGGTGACCGGACAAAATGGTAGCGGACAAAATGGTACGGACAAAATGGTACGGACAAAATGGTATGGATGAAATGAAAGTTGGATTAGTGAATTTTTATATATCAAATAGAAGCTGGACTAATTAAATGACGCATGTGAAATGGAAGCTGGATGAAGGCTCTGCGTGGATATTTTTATATATGCAATGGAAGCTGGATTGATGAAAATAACGCTTTAGATATAAAAGCTGTATCAGGGTATTTTCATAGTTTAAATAGAAGCTGGATTAATGAAAGATGCACTACAAATGGAGGTTGATTTAAAGAATCCTATGACTGAAATTGAAGCTGGATACATCATGAAACACATGAATGAAAGGCATCAATTCAGCTTCCAATTCTCAAGCATTTTTTTCGCCAATCAAGCCTCTTTTTTCAAGCTTTTCTCTTCACTAGAGCTCTACTTCAGCCACAAAAAAGCCATCCAAGCTCTATTTCAGCAACAAAATACCCTCATCCAGCTTTCATGAGGCTTTCATTTAGACCGTTTTGTCCGTACCATTTTGTCTGTACCATTTTGTCCGTACCATTTTGTCCGCTACCATTTTGTCCTAGATCCCTTTCAAACTGTTTTCAGTTTTAAAAACGGTCGTAGACTGTTTTTCGCCTGATCTTGGCCGGAAGCGCCTCTGTGTAGGCATCCTGAAGGGGCGATATATAAATTCTCATTGATTGAATGATTGACAGATTGATTTACTGACCAAGAAAACTTTTATACAAAAAAGTAAGTAGCAAAATAGTTCATTATTCATTGGTAAGAAATTTGCCGGAATATGCGCAATCATCTAAACTTCAAATGGTTCGCGCCAGTCCTAAATACGTTTGGATTCTGAAAATATTTTGGATAAAGTGTCTCCATAAGTCGTATCACCAAATGGTGCGTTGGAGAATAAAGAAGAAACAACTTCAAAAGTTGCCATTGTCGATGGAACCACCCTAAATTATTATTACATCCCTTTTCTAAGCAAGAGATCGAGCTGATTACCAGAGTAGTACTTGCTTATATTTTTACACTGGTCTTTTCTTAGGTGCTTCGATAAAGCGTCGAGACTCGTTGCCATGAATCTACATGTAAAGCTATCGATGAAACGTAATTCTCGTTTAGGTAAAACTTCATTTTAGGTGCGTAAATTATTTCTCCATGTATACGCTTTCTTAATAAAATCGGAACTTCATCGTTGAAAATAATTACCGCGGGAGTAATAAATATTGTTACACATGAAATAGAAGCTGGATCGACGAAAACGTCTTGCTTAAATTGGAGCTGGATGGAGTAAAATGTATTGCCTTAAATTGGAGCTGGATTGAATAAAATATTAAATGGGAGCTGGATTCAAAAAAGCTTCGGAAATGGGGGCGGGAGGGATCAATGTATTTTATATCTTAAATAGAAGCTGGATTAATGTTTGATAGATCTTAAATAGAAGTTGGATGAATGATAAAACGCTTAAGAAATCGAAGCTGGATGAAGGTTTTATATCCATGAATTTGTCTTCCGCAACCGATTCCGTCATGAGGACATGTTTCTTACAGTGTTAACGATAATTTCAGACAACTATCCGGTTTGAAATCGTGAGAAATAATTTACGCACCTAAAATGAAGTTTTACCCTCGTTTAACCTCTACTTCCTTATTTGCTTTATTTACAAACTTATCGACTACAACTTCTCTGCTAAATGAGAGATATTTTTCTTCGTTGCAGGGAATCTTTTCATTATCGCCACCTCGTAATTTCTTTAGGAATAGATGACTGTCATAACCGGATAAATTGTGTAATATTACTGGGATAAACTTGGGGACTCTATAGCTTAAATTACATTTTGTATGAGCGGCACCTCTATATTTCCCAGTTAAATGACAGTGGTCTCTTACTCGATCAACACCTAGTTCACGTTCGCATATGTGACAAACAATAGCCGAGTCGTATAGGTCCTTGTCTTTCTTCTAGTAGGGTAGACGGCTAGAAAACCCGAACAAAATTGTAACAAGCATAAATTTGGTATCGTTGGAATCAGAATTTGAAGCTGATCATTTGAGTGAAAATCCCCATTAATCCCATGTCGGGGATTTACAGGGTGGGCAAAAAATGAAGCCCCGAAACGGTTTTTTGCTAATATTTAGGCCAAAAGTAAATCATTTTTAATAAGCTTTTATAGGCTCAAAAGTAACTCATATCTACATACCACTGCCAAATTTCACCAAAAAATTTCAAACGTAACAAAAGTTATATTACTTTTAGTGAGTCCACGCACTGTTTTTTGAAGGTCCAAACACATGTAACGCACCAAAAAGGTACAAATTTGATTTTATAAAGTCACATCACAAATGAAAATGGATAAGGCCTCAATGACAGACAAAATACCCATGCAGACATTTTATGAGCAAGGTCTTGGAGTTAAAATTATACTTGCTGCTAAGTGCTAAACCTGATAAGCGGTGGCGACCGAGAACCGCTAAAAATATGCGGCCACGTTGAAGAAAGGATATACGATATCAGCTCAGTGTAATTCGTCCTGGTGAGAATGGCCCAAACTCTCCTGATTTGAACCCCATAGATTATCACATGTGGGAGCCAAGCTTCAGAAATATCACAATCTGGGACCAATGCCAAAAGACAAGAGAATTGAAGGTCGCCTTGGAGTTTATGTGGAAATAGTGATGTAGCTTTTCCGGAAAAGTATTTTGCCGGAAAGTTTCCGGAAAGTTTCCAGAAAGTTTCCGGAAAGTTTCCGGAAAGTTTCCGAAGAACTAGAAAAATACATATAACTCATAAAATATCAGAATTTCACTCTCAGAAATTTTTCTTATAGTTTAAACTCCTTTTATTTACAGTACTTCTGTCGATGCAAACAATGTTGAACCTAAAAATAATTAATTTGAGCAATAAACATTGTTCATTAGCATTTCTGACTAGAGTAGCCTAGAGAAAACTAGTTGCTTGCATATCTGCAGTCATCTCTGTTGCAGGAAATGTGTAGAAAACTGATATAAACATGAAACAATACTGCATCAATTGCTGTTTCTGTCATATTTTCATAACTCACAAATAAGAAGGTGACTGAATGATAAAAAATATTTTCTTTAAATTTACAGCGAAGTTTAACTGCATTTAATTCCTAAATGTATTTTTGGGCCGTGTGAACAATCTGAACAATTATCACTAGCACTAGCAGTACCATCTATTGAATAAACTATCAGTTATAGCCACCTAAGACTGCTTATATAGGCCTAGTATTGATGAATTTAGTAGCATTATATTAAAAGAAAATTCGTACTCCTTAGAATTGAGTATGTATTTAATAATATTTTATTGGTGGAAAAATACGTCGAAAAGTTTCCGACAAAATATGAAACTTTTCGGACAATTTTTCCTCCTCACAACACTAACTGCTTATATAGTGATTGATGTATTTAGTAACATCATATTGAAAGAAAATTTCGGACTCATTAGAATCGAGTATGTATTTAATAATATTTTATTGGCGAAAAAATATGTCGGAAAGTTTCCGGAAAGATACGTCAGAAAGTTTCCGAAACTTTCCGGAAAGATATGAAACTTTCCGAAGGAAAGTTTCCGCCTCACAACACTATGTGGAAAGATTATTTCTGGAACCCAACAACAAGCAAAAAACTTTACAAAGATACTCAGAGCATTGTGAATACTGGTGGTGGACAAACTGAACACAAGTTATGAAGTTGCAATCATAAGGGTTTTTTGATAACAAGCAAATTACAATTAAACTACAGTAGTGGGCCAAATGGAAACCTTTAAGAAAGTAAAGAAACCCAGGTCCCGCTAGAAAATGCCACCTAATACAGAGAAAATTTAAGGCTCTGTATTTGTTTTTATTTATAAAGAGCATTTTATAGTGGCCCCTCAAGACTAAAGATACACAGGAGAGGCAAACCCTGAGGTAAGCCAAAAGGAGCAGGACTCCATAGAGACCTGGTGGATTAAGGTAAATGATTTTATTATTAAAACAAAGAAATTGAAATGTGGAGGCTGCAATTGCAAGTCCTCCACCTTTGGATGACACCAAACAGAATTAGCCTTATTCCTTCAAAAACTCAATCTGGTTAGGAACCAAACAACAGTTACAAAAGCTTAAAACCCAATTGCTGGCCTCATTATTCCCTGATTTCACCTTTCCCTTAAGTGTTCGTGAATTGGGTGTCACACTTGATAGTGCTTTGATGTTTGCTGAACAACTATCTCTCCTATTCATTAGTCCTGCACTTTTGAATCAAACTCTCTCCATAAACATGTTCTTCACAATTAACTGGAACCCAACGTGCATCATTCTGTTGTCTGAAAATCACACTATTTTCCCTGCATTTTATCGACTGGGAACACTTCTCAATGGTGTGCAGTGTCAGAGGCATTTATTCAAGAATTTATATAGCGCTTCTTCTACTATTAGAAATTTAGGAATATGTGCACTAATTATAATTAATAATAATTGACGACAAGCAATAATTATTAAACGTGAGCACAGCAGAGCATAAGACTCTGTTTAAGCACATTATTCGATTGAATGGGAGGCAAGAGTAGAGTGATGAGCAATAATAAAGACGGGAAGTAATGAAGGAATGGACTAAGTGGTGACAGCACTAGATGTTAGTGAACGAGTATTTGTGCGAAGTTGACGCAGTTGATAGTAACAGTCTCGAGCAAGTCCTTGAATGTGAGGCGCAAATATTGTGAGCTCCTGGTCCAACAGGACACCAAGGTGACGGACCGTATTTGAGAAAGTCTGGGGAATTCAGTCACAAGTGCATCGAAGTGAATTTTAGCAAGTTGCTTACGATTGCCTAGCCAGGTAAATTTAGTCTTAGTAGGATTTAGGCGCAGTCGGTTACACGACACCTATGTTTCTAAGGCAGTTGAAGGTCTCACTCATGTCCTGGACCACTGATATGGCGCTAGATGATAAACAATGTTTGTAGGCTTGAACATCATCAGCATAAAGCTGACCAAAAATGCATGTGTTGCAAGAAGAGAGGCAAGTTCAGAAGTGTAAATTATGTACAGAATTGGACCAAGAACAGATCCCTGCGGCAGGCCATATTGGGCAGGGACCCATGCAGACCTAGGTAGAGCTATGGACCACACAAAGAGAGCAGTCATATTAAAAAGAGGCTATCCATTCAAGAAAGTTACCAGTCAGACCAAATGAAGCATTCAATCGCTGGTAGCCTTTAGTCCTCCATTCATGTGACGTGCCCGAACCATGTGAATCTTCTATTTCTGATCTTGTCCGCCAGTGTTTCCTTTTTCCATTGTCCCAGCTGCTCCCGAGTCACTTCGTTTCGGATCCTGTCTCTCCGATTTCTACCCAGTATTCTTTGCAGCAGCTGCCAGTAATCTTCTCTCTTCTTCTCTGCACAAACACCAGCACTCTGCCCCATACAGGAGTGCCGGTAGAACAAGTGTTCCATACAGCTTCATCTTCGTTTTATCAAGATGCTGTTTGTTTTCCACATCTTACTCAGACGTCCAAACGTCGCTCCTGCAAGACCAATTCTACGTTTGATGTCCTTTGTACATATCCCCAGGTACATGAATTCTGTCATCTGTTCCAGCACTTTGTTCTCCAGTCTTACCTCCAGATCTTCCTGTTTTTTCCCAACAGTCACTGTTTTTGTCTTTTCTACATTAATTCTTAGGCACAGCTTTTGCTACTGTTGTCTACCGTCGGCTCCTACAGCTGCTTCGGTAATTCCGATGCAAGGTCAATGTTGGGCAATGTTGCGCAGCCGTCCATTTACTGTAACTCCGGACTCTACCGATCTCACTGCAAGGCTCATCAATGCTTCCAAGATGAAGTTAAAGAGGTCCGGTGACAGACCACATCCTTGTCTTACTCCCATCAACGATTTTGAACCACTTTGTTAGTTCCCCGTCCACTCTAACTGTGCTTACTGGCCTGCGGTAGAGATCCTCTAGATGGTAACACCACTAGTTCATCTGGTATCTCCATTGTTTCTAAGCACCTGCCACAATCCCCACACAGTCAAAAATGCCTGCGAAGGACCGATGTGAGCGCAGGACACGCGCAGGCCCATGTGCAGACCTGCACAAGAAGGTCGAAGTGCTAAGCAAAAATTGCAGCCTAATGAGGGTAATATTAATATCGTTTTGTCCGTTTAGATGCGTTTCACTATATATAGCCCAACAGGGTAGCCAATCAAAGTGCGTAATATGCTGCGAAAAAACTGTTGAAACATTAGCACTAACAAATGACAAAGAATTTGAGATTTTATCAGAAACCTGGAATATTTTTCAGTCGTTGGGTCTTGTAGACTGTAGAGTATCTACGAGCAGGACCTTTATAAGTCCATGTGCTCATAAGCTGGACATCGTAAACGATTCTCAGACCCTCGTCGGTAAATTTTTAAACGAAAATTATGTTATTTCGATCCAGTTTGCCAACAAGCAACAAGTTACGTTCTGTCATTTGAGTGGAAAATTTACCTTGCAAAGGACAACGACCTGCATTATCGCTCACTTTTAGTATTTTATAAAATAACTTCGTAAATATTAAAGATTGAAATGGGGATTTTCAACAAACAATACAAAATCACCTTTACCACAGTTCTATCGCAAAACGATGCTTGTTACAATTTTGTTCGGGTTTCGAAAAAATCCACTTTAATCGACTACACTATTCCTGAATTTTGGAAATTTAAATCGATTATAATTATCTTTTATATCTATATCTATAAGAAAGGACTTGGCTGGCTTTGTCCAGAATGCACGCTCACAGTTTTGCAGCTACTCACCTTAAACATTGTACATAAATAGACTTTCACTCAAATTACTCAGGCGCGCTATTTTCGCATATTTATTCACATTATAACTCCAGATATTAGACATTTTAATTTTCGCCGTGTTATTTACGCGATCGCTGGCGCTGCAACTGCGACGACATTATTTGAATCGTTGTAAGAAATGACGTCATATTCCCAGAGCTTAGATGAAACTGGAGCCCTCGCTACGCGGCGCTACCGCCGAAAGATAAATGCCGTAGGCCAAGGAGTATATACATTAAGAGGAGCACCATGCAACATGAGTATAACCAGCAGAATTGGGGAAGACCTTCCGAGCAGAGGGGCATAAATAACTCCCAAATGGGCGGCGAAGCCGCCCCACAAGCGCGGGTGGAGCTGCGTTTGGGGACGAAAAATCGAAATTTCCCGTGCAACGCCGGGTAATTAATTAATTTTCGGCGTGTTATTTACGCGATCGCTGCAAATAACCCCCAAAATTAATGGGCGGCGAAGCCGCACACAGGCGCGGATGGAGCTGGGTTTCGGGACGAAAAATCGAAATTTCCCGTGCAACGCCGGGTACCCCAGCTAGTTCTCTATAAGAGTGTCTATAAATATCTGCGCTACATCATCGTCTTCGCTCTCCGCTGTCAACATTACGGGGTTTGCGAATATAGGTCATCATCAAAACATTTTATATAATAACAGAAAGAACTTGGAACGTGCTTTTGGTATTTGTTGGTATAGGACTTGTTGGGGTCTGGTTGACATGTGCATATATAGGTTTAATAAAACTTTCAAAGTCGGCAAACGCCACAATTGGGACTCTCATCTTTCTATAATGATTTTTAAAACTCAACATAGTTCCTGGTTCTGGAAATTCTATATTTTGAGCGCTGTGTTGGGAACAGTAGCCTACTCGGTATTTTTGCGCAGTGAATCTTTTCTGCTGAATCCTGTTAAGCATCTTTTACAATGGTACATCGAAGTGCATGAGTTTTCTTTATGAACCGCCATCAGTTTGTTGAAATTCTTCATCCAACAATAATGCTTCTTTTCCCCATCAGAAATAAGTAATAGATCTACACAGCTATCGTTCTCATGCTTTGATAAATATAGTGGTAATAAGTTAACATCTTTCTCGTAACCAAAAACATTAATTCTAATATTATCATTTCTCTCAAACTTACTTACCACATTAGCGTCCGCCGCTACTGGGAATTCTATACCAGACCAATTAAGTTCCTCAGACTGTCTAATTAATTCTTTCGTAATTCTTTCTGGATTCTGGTCAACTGGGTTTAAGGCTCTTATTACGCACCACTTGAAGCATTCTTCATGTTTGTTCTTCATATTGATTATAGCCTCTTTTCTAGCCAACTCTTTCGGCAGTGGGATGAAAGAACTACATTTCAACGGTTTGTAAACAACCGTGTTGATAGCCTATCTAATTTTTGAACCGCTCTGAGTATCCAGTTACTACCCCGCATCTGGAATCATCGACTCAATAATTTTATCTTTAGCGTTGTTATAAATTTTACTTACATCAGTTGAATCTAGAACCACCTCAGTCTTTGAAACGAATAGAAAATCTTTAGAATCTACTTCTCCGGTCTTCATGTCAACGCGCTCCATTGTGCAGGTAAGGACAAAATTGACCTTAGTCTGGCGGTTTTTAGTAAGCAAGTCTGCCACCTGTGCTCGAACGGCGTGAATAAAGGATGTAGCATCAATACCGTTAGCCCCCTCTACCGTGTATAGACCATTTCACGCGGGAACTGTTACCATGGCGAAGCTATCCCGTCGTGCGCCAGGGCTACGCGCGTTTTTTGCGTGTAGGGCAAAAGCTGCTGTTGCATGGTTGTTGACAATAATATTTTAAAAGTAATTTTAATATGCCATCGTTGTACTCGGTACCGAATTGCAGAATTGATGTACTAGGGGAAGTAAAGTAAAATATATTCGCTTTCCTTTAACTAATACCACGCGTGTAAACCGCTGGATGGTAAAAATTGGACGTATGCCACCGCCGACGGAACGATGCACCGATCCGATGGGTTGCATCATATAGCCTATTATTATATTATTTCTACTTTCATGATTAACTATACCGGCATTTTGATATCGCCGTTAACATTTTGACAACTACAGCTCATTTGAAGGCCCTCGCATGATTTATAAAGCATGCTAAACGTAAACATTCATGAACAATTCGTACACTACAAAAATTGTCTATGCTGGTTTACGCTTAGTGTGCTTTTATCGATCTCGTGGTGGGCCTTAAGCTCCAAGTAAAATAAACTGTTGAATGTTGACACTTTATAATATGACTGTCTGAAAATAAGCTATATTTATTACATGGTGGGGATTGGTGGAATGGGTTGGTTGGATGGTGAAAGCATCAATAAGACATTTTGGCAGGCCGCAGGTTGTGTTGTTGGGAGGTTTGGCTAGTGATAGCAAAGATATTAGAGTTTTATCATCCATTAATAAGGTCTTTGGTGATAGGACTGTGGCGGAACACGGGACCACCCGGTGCGGGAAGCCTCCCTCTCGTCAGACGCCCAGGCTTCCGTGTAACCAGGATAGCGGAAGTGGAAGGACGCGTGTCGTTTCAGGGGGGGTGGAAACGTAAGTCCGCCTCCGGGGTATTTCGAAGGAAAGGTGGGGGCACTTCCGGTCGCTCCGCCCGTAGAGAACACCACGACGTTCGAATGAAGACACGATATTTATTCTCACAACGACAAACTGTCACACGGTCGCTATGTCGTCCGTCGGTCCACTACTCGTCCGCTGTACGTCATGGACTAACTGCCTCGCTGATTCGTCGACGACTACGTCAATCACTCCGTCGATGACTGTCTCGATGACTAACTCTGTGACTGACTCGATGACTAACTCTGTGCCTCCGTCTGTGACTAACTCGACGACTCTCTCGATGACTACTCTGCGTACGGGCTCTGTCGATGACTATCTATCCTAGAACACAGCCCCTTATATACACTACCCGGGGGTGGGCGTGGCCAAAGTAACGCGGGAACGAAAAGGCAGGCTAGCCTTTAAAGAGGCAGGCCAGCCTTCCGAAAGAGGCAGGCTAGCCTTTAAAGAGGCAGGCCAGCCTTCCGAAAGAGGCAGGCTAGCCTTTAAAGAGGCAGGCTAGCCTTCTGAAAGAGGCAGGCTAGCCTTCTGAAAGAGGCAGGCTAGCCTTTAAAGAGGCAGGCCAGCCTTCTGAAAGAGGCAGGCCAGCCTTCTGAAAGAGGCAGGCTAGCCTTTAAAGAGGCAGGCTAGCCTCTAAAGAGGCAGGCCAGAGCGCGGGAAACTAGAGGCACAAAAGGCAAGCGGCCTCAAAAGAGGCAGGCTAGAGCGCGGGAAACTAGAGGCACAAAAGGCAAGCGGCCTCAAAAGAGGCAGGCTGGAGCGCGGGAAACGGACAACAGGAGAAGGCAGAAGAGGCAGGTAGCGCTAAAGAAAATGGGGAGGGTCCCTTCCCCAATTTCGCTACAGGACATAGAAAATAACTGTTGGAAAGGCAAATAAAAAAGTTTTTATACAGAAAATTTTATTCAACACAACATGCAATTATACAAGACAGTAGTAACTTGCACATGGCAGATTCATTGTGATTAGTTCATCTTTCAGATTCAAAAGGGAAATTTACAGAGACTAGGGCCTGTACGCTTATTGTACTGCTAACAGGTAAACCAGCAGATGACGAACTGAACATTGATTATGTTCCAATGATCTTCCGTTTGGCCTACAGCCATATGCCAATCAAGTTTGAGGCAGGTTATTGACAGACACAAACGGTGTAAACTGAGATTACAGAGAAACGGGACCTGGAAGCAGCCGCTGTTCTGCTTGACCTGAGCTACAACAAGGAAACTGGCACTTCTTGTTAAACCGATGGTACGAATAGTCTATTGAAACACGGACTGAATACACTTCCTGCGATTTGCTTTCTATGTCTCAAAGAAATAATTCCCTGAATTTCCAGCGTTCCAGCACTTAGGCGATTAGTGTTAAGCTACCGAGCCTGTTGTGTAGCGAAGCTGCCCGTATTTCGTATAACTTGTATCTGTAATCATTCTGCGGTCTGTCAGATTGAATGTTAATAAACGAAGATTATTATTATTATTATTTTTATTATTATCTAACTTTAAGCGTAAAAGTTGCTAAGCTCATTGGGGTAATTGATTCTTTGACCAATAAGATTTCACCACAGTAGGCTACTACAGAATTAAATGCAAGGAACTATGGAACAAGCACATCTAGCCACACACAATGAAAGCCTTAAGCTGAAACTTAAGTCCTACAGTACATTTGGAGTAAGTTCAATTGAAATGGATGATGCCAAGACAAAATATACTGGCTTACATGTAACATGCCTGTCTGGAGTACAACCAGGATTGGGTATGTTACAGGATTAATTAAAAAATCAACAGGTTTCAATTTTGGGATTGACATGTAAATCAGAAAACTTCGCCAAATGTTGCTGAGCTGCTATATTCTCACTTTCAAGACCATACCTTGTAGCAGCATTTTTATGTGGTTAAATGCAATGCATGGTCTTCTGTAGGAGGCTTTCAGGTGGATTGTGCATGCATGGCATCGTGAAAGAGAGACTCGCTAATGCGGCCTTTTCGACATTCATGCCACAGGCCACTCTAACACTGCAATCTTGCGGTTGCTTCCAGTGCACTGCTTTCCCATTGCATTGCAACCAAATTCTGAAACGTGTTTTTGCATAAATGTTTCAATTCTGTTTCTGAAAACATATCATAACTATAATTATACAATTGTCCAATGTTTACTGTAAACCTATGTAGGGCAGAAAGTGAGCCGGGTCTGTCGGGGTCTATGACTCGGCATTGATTTTCGTGACCTGCTGGCGCCGGGTCTCAGCCGGGTCGCGTGTTTAAAAATTGTGGGCAAACGACTTTTAAAAAGGCTGTGATATATCAAAAATAGGTAAAATGGTCTTATTTAAGAAATTTTTTGGCAAATGACTAAAAAAGGTTGTCAGAAATTTTTGGCTCAAAAGCGTCGGCTCGTCTGCCAATGTCCGACCCGACAACTTTTCCAAACCACTTTCAGCCCTGAACCTAGGAGCAGATACTCTGCAAAGTTTCGGCTCTAGCACAGTAAATATCACAGCGTCCGGAGCACAGACTTTCAAGTCTGCCAGGAATAACGAGGTGTGGTTTGGCTTTTCTGATTTCGGTTCACCAGGCAAGTGTTCTGGACAAGGAGTTACGGTTGGTGCTAGAATTCCGTGATGCGGTTGATCAAAGTCGATGTCACATACTTTCTTTGGTTTTTAACCTAAGGACAAAACAAACCAAAACACTTTGTAGTATAGATATATTAAAAGAAAATGAAAATAAGTAAACCAGAGGACAGGTCATCAGTTCTCATCTACCAACGCTGAATAAAGTATTTGTCAATTTTAAGATTTGAATAATTTATTAAGTAGCTTGCTATATGTACAAGAGTAATTTTTTTAATTGTACCATTTCTTCATAATATCGAAATCAAAATGTTTCGTCCTGTGTCCATTCCTCCAAATTAAGTGTAAACAGTTCTATTGAACAAAAGAGCCTAATGAGATTACATGTACAGAATTGATCAACTTATGCATGCTAGTTTTGTATCTCACTGTTTTTAACTAAAATGTTCTCTTGTACCTTCTACTTTTCTGGTGAATAAACTAAACATATCAGTAATTAACACTTCTTGGAACATTCAATTGTTGGCATTACAGCTCAAGGATCCAATGTGACCAAGTACACAATAAATTTTTTCGATGAATCTGAAAATTACACATAACATCTCAGACCCTCAAAGATGACATAGCACATATGAAAAGGTGAGACACAAAACCTATGTGCTCAATGACAAACGTGCAAATAATCACACTTCAAAGACTTACTCATCTGATAAAAGATTGGTTCCACTGGCACGGCACAGATGTACACGACTTCTGGTAGTAATGCAGTAGTGCGGTGGTCTCGATCTCGAACAGCACAGCAGCAATGTGTGAACACACCTCTCCCAGTCTGGAAAAAGAAATCAATCACTATACAGATATCTTGACCTGGATCGGCCCTAGTCAAAATGGCACCCCGGACAAAGCAAACATTTGGCACCCCAGACAAAGCTTGCATTTGGCACCCCAGGCAAACCATACATATGCAGTTTGAACCCTACCTCATGGTCCACCCCACGTCACAACAGAAAAAGTTTTTAAAAAAGCAAGAGCATTACACTCACCTTAGGCCTATTTGTTTTTATTAATAATTTTTTATTCAACAATCCAGTTGACAAACTGCAACCGGTTACAGTGAACCAACCGGTTACAGTGAACAATTATGCAATTGAAACAATTACAAGAACTCGTATAACAGAATACATATATCTTCACTACTAACAGAACAGACAGCCTGCACTAGTTTAGTAGATAATAGAATTCCACGATACGGCTGTTAGTAGATTAAACTCTGGAAATGTCTTGAAAATGAAAATAATTGGAATTGAAAAACGCCAAGAAATTAAAAATCTAAGACTGTCAAACACGTTTTCGGGGAAATGGCGCCCCTAGATTGTTGGCAACTGCCTGTTTTGCCTGTGTTTAAGGCTGGCCCTGATCTTGACTATATTTATACCATGCATGCAATGCAAATTAAAATTTTCTGATAACCAGTGACATTTTGATCAAAGATCCTGTAGGCTATAAAAAATCTTTAGATTGTCCACCAAGACCAAGCATCACATTGTGGGCTTACATCAATATGATTGGGAACAACAAACAATTTACAGAACATTACAATAACAACAGTTAGCCTACTCTTACCCGGTCGAGTAACGTGCATGCGTCCATGACTTCGATGCATCTATTTCCTCAATGTATGGGTCACCACCGTCCACTTGCAACCCAATACTTCCAAGCTTGAATAAATATCGTTCTCTAGCTTTTGTATTCAAAGATAAATACTATGAACTCATTTTAAATTAATGAATTTCAACGATAACTAAGATGACAGCTTTGCCACACACAAAACCTCTTTTTGCCCTACACCGGAGTGCGCACGCACAACCTGATTTACCAAAGATCACAAAAATTTCCCGCGTGAAAAGGTCTATTGTTTCGTGAAGCCTTTGATAGCTGAAGCCGTCTCTCTAATTTCATGTGTCTTCGTATGAATTTTACTGAATATAGAATTCACTTTGGCTTTTAGCGCTTCTAACTTTTCATTCACCTTTTTCTTTGGTTCTTTAGGTATAATTATACCCTTCGATCCACTTTGCGAAGGTGTTAATCGCTGATTTTGTATTATCGAATATTTTTCGCACTGCCGTGGCTGGTACGGGTTCGAGTATTGAGAATTCGATGAAAGGAACAGGGGCGTCAAGCAAACTAACGTTGGGCGAGATTGGGGGTGCGCTGCGGGCCTCAATTTTAACAATCAACTCTGCTTTCCGCAGTCTCGTGTACCCAACCAATCCGCTCTGCTTGGCGATTTTTCTTAATTCAACAACAGTTTTCTTCGAGTATTCCATTTTATATTGGGGTAGTGTTCCTTTAAGCTGTTTCAAGAAACTATTTTCATTCATTTTATATACACAGGAAAAAATAAATTTGTGTGCTGACTCGATCGATACCATAGGAAATTACCATCTGGCATAATCGCCCCATGACGCATCATCGATACTACCGTGAATTCCTGGCGCGATGAGTCATAGGCGCGTGTTAGGTGGTATGGCTTCGTGGCTTCGTGATATATGACAGGTAGTTATAGCTTCGGTGTTTTGGCTTCGTTATATGTGGCAGGCGGTTATAGATTCGTGAACTCTGTTCACAAGGTGGTTTGGTAGAAGTTGAAGCATGTCTTAGGTGTTTTGGTAAAAGTTGAAGCATGTCTTAGGTGTTTTGGTAGAAGTTGAAGCATGTTTAGGTCAAATGAGCTCGTTTGCTACACTTCCTACTACTATCGCAAAATTTGGTCATATCTCATATTATATGCAGATGTCTTGCATTGGCTCCGTTTCCAACAGCGTATTGCCTACAGGTTCTGTGTGCTGGTTAGGCGGTGCTTTGAGGGACGAGCCCCCTTTATCTGCAAGAACTCTGTTTTTTAATTCGGGTGCCCAGCGTCGATCCACTCTTCGGTTGGCGGACCAAGCTGAGCTTCTGCTATTCGACATCAACGTTCATTCTCTGTGGCTGGATCCACAACCTGAAATGACCACCCATTTTCACAGCGCTTATTTCCCATGGGTCACTCCACTCCGTTCCTTAAGAATCTAGAAACTGTCCTATTCAGTTGTGGTTAGGTCGGCAGTGATACCGAGTAGCATACTTTGAAGAGGCCCTACATAAAATATTCTAAATAAATAAATGTTAGTCTCTGTTAAAAAGTTGCTGACTGGACAAGTTACTTTTCGCAAAGCATCCAATGCCACAGATTTTGAGGGAAGCTCATGGCACGATATTGATGCCAGTTCCATGGGATAGTCAGTTATATACGCTGTGATAAGGTGCTGCATGATGACTTCGTGGGTGTTCTTTTGCAGAACGCTCCTTTGTTTAAGAATTGCTGAGGGAATTGTGATAATTTGAATGTCCATATCTGGCAAAATAAGGGAACATTGTAGATAAATTCCACAGCACAGGCCCCAGATGCCATCTTGCAAAGACTTGGTAAAAAAAATGAAATCAAATTCCGATTGCGTACATGACTTCGCTTGTAGCCATTTTAGAATTCGGGCCGCCATTTTGTCCGCCATTTTGGTTTTCGTGCAGTGTTACATGAGTGACATTGGTTCAATCATATTCCCTGACCTCGAAAATGTTGACTTAGACCCTGAAATCATGATTCCATTGCATACACGATTTCACCCATAACCATTTTAAGATTCTGACCGCCATTTTGTCCGCCATTTTGATTTTTTTGCAGTGCCACATATATGTCTTTGATTCTATTGCATTCCTTGAACCCTAGACTCTTAATTTAGAGTCTAAAACCGTGATCCTATCACATACAATACTTTACTTTTAGTCATTTGAAGCAATTGGCAGCAATTTTGTCCGCCATCTTGTTTTCCCATGGAACCGCAAAAAATCCAGCTTGCTAACCGCGATTTTCGTTTTCAGGAGGGTCAAAATAGTCTAAAACACCAGTTAGCAAAGTGTTACATGATTTGCTTCTAATAGTGCAATTTTCAGATTCCATGTCTGTTTTAAAAATGCCTGACAGTACTGAAAATCAATATGGCGTCCTTAAATCGTCCGGTAGAGGGCAGAAGACGTCAACATAGGAAGGTCAAATGTTTTGTAGCAATACTGTGATACCACAGGCAACTTTTGGTCACTATTAGAATTGAAAAATCGATAAAAAAATTCACTCTTTTTCACTCCACCCTAGCGCGCATGTCAGCGCGCGAGCTTCCTTCCTGGTCGGCGCGCAAGTCCTCGTCTGCGCGCGCTCTTCCTCGATGACTGATGCGATTTTGCAATAGTGAACTTTTCGATCAAAGAAAAAGAAAAGTAGAAAGGAACATTCTGTTGGACTCTTATTTATGTTTAGTAATTACGTTATAAACGATTTGTGAGCTTAAACCCTCACGCCTTTCCAGTCTTTTCGAAAGTTCAGCAGCGCAGCCTAGGCCTAACCTAATAACTGTACTGCGGTAGCTAATGGCTAGTTTACAAGTGTCTATAGTTCTTTAACTTGTTTACTTAAAACAACGATCAGTTTCTTGTATTCTGTTCTTCGAATCTCCAATAGTAGCAGTTAACACAAAATGCACCAACAACGACTAAGTTACGTGTAACAAACAATTCAATGTCTTATTATCTCTTTCATCTAACTTCTTCTACACCCGACTGGCACTCCTACCAAAGCCTATCTCACTCTGAGCGTACATCCTTCCTTCAGTCGCTCTGTCCTTCTCTCTGTCTCTCTCTGTCTTTCTCTCTGCCTCTGTCTCTGTTGCTCTCCGGCGACGGTCGCGCTGCAGCAACTTTCCCGCCACTCAGGCGCCTGGCCTACCTCACCTCTACGCTCTTGCATAATAATCAACTGACCATTATATGTTATACAAAATTAGCTTACATTACCTCTTTCCTTTCTTTTAAAGAGAGCTAATTATCTATTTCGACATTGATTCAGTCAAGTAAATCAAAAGAGTATGGTCCGTAAATACATTAATCTTAGAACCAATAAAAATTTCTTTCAATTTGTTTAAAGCCCATATGATTGCATAGGAGGGACGGTGGGACGGAGGGAGGGTGGACGGACGGAGGGAGGGAGGGAGGGACGGAAGGAAGGAAGGAAGGAAGGAGGGACGGACGAAGGAAGAGATGCAGGGAGGAAGGCAGGGAGGGAGGGAGGGAAGGAGGGTGGGAGGAGAGAGGGAGGGGAGGGAGGGTGGGAGGGTGGGAGGGAGGGAGGGTGGGAGGGAGGGAATGGGGCGAAGTGAGGGTGGGGAAGTTGAAGATTGACCGGGAACGGGGAGAATCTTAAAATTTCCAGGCAACGCCGGGCACCCCAACTAGTATTTGATATAATAGGCTTAGGCTGATTTTATGTAATATATGCATGCAATCCCTAATGCTAATGCGACCAGAAGCATATTTTATTTTTTATGCGATAATACTCTCAGATATTCATCATAAATTCTGTGCACTGTGGGCAGTCACACTTACAAAGACGTAGGAATCGGAGTGGTTGGAACTTCCTCTAATCCCATTGTACTTTGAACACGGTCGCTATAGAAGTTTCTAATTAATAATAATGATACTGGTTTCCATAACTTTCATGATGCATTCATATGAAGTTTAGCCTCAGATTAACATGTTTTTAAAATATTTTTATAAAAATAGCGATGCTGTCAAGACGAATGCAATTGGTTGCCGATGGAGCAGTTCTTATTTTCACGACGGCAGTTCTACATCGTAGTAAGCCTACATCACACGTAGAGTTGTCTCGGCGAAGCAATGCTCACCATTTATGGTCATCGGATGAAACGACCCACACTTACAGTCATGCAAAATCGGACTTACAAGCACTCGAACCTGCGCAGTTTGAGAATCAGTCCAATTTCGCATGTATCAATGCGACACTCGGAAATTTTGAGCTTTCCTGTATGTATATAGTTACGATCCGCAGACCGACATTTACATATCAAAAGAAATCTTCGCAGGTCAATACTTTGGGGCTGGTCTGGTTTAGAAGATGGTAAAAAAATCGCATCCATCCCGACATGTCATTTGTGGATCTTGGTGCAAACCTTGAAACATATTCGCTGCCAATTGCGCTTTCAGGTATTCACGTTGTCTCGGTTGAACCTAACAAGGACACTGTGCGACGAGAGATGTCACGACAACTCGTCTACCGACCGTCTAACGACAAGTGGTCTCCGGACAATTCGTCTACGACAACTGGTCTACGACAACTGGTCTACAGACAACTGGTCTACACACAACTCGTACACGACAAAACGTTCATTGGGAATTCTTTAGTCAATGGCTGTTGCCGCTCAAAGAGAAGCTGGATTGATTAAAAGAACCCTTTATAAAGCGAAAAATGATTGATGAAACCCTCTATGCAAAAAACTAGACCGACGAAATGAACGAATTGATAAGAATAATGCTTGTAAAGTTTATGATGGCTTCACTAAACGATGGCGTTGCTGAATAAATCCAGTTTCTGTTTCACCTATATATAAAACCTTCATCTCGCTTCGATTTCAGAAATAAAGAAACCTTAATCCAGCTTCCATTTCTTTAGGTTTCTTCTAATAAACCCAGCTCCTTTTTCAGATCTATAAATAACATAATCCAGGTTCCATTTCTTAAGCGTTTTTCATTCATCCAGCTTCTATTTCAGATATATTAATACATTCATCTTGCTTCTATATCAGGTTAATAAATACACTCATCCAGCTTCCATTTCCTAAGCGTTTTTCAGCCATCCAGCTTCTATTTCTTTAGCGTTCTTCTCATTAATCCAGCTCCTATTTCAGATTAATAAATACACTCATCCAGCTTCCATTTCTTAAGCGTTTTTCGTCAATTCCGCTTCTATTTCAGGTATATAATAACTTCATCCAGCTTCTAATTTTTTTACCGTTCTTCTCACTAATCCAGCTTCTATTTCAGATATATAATTACACTCATCCAGCTTCCATTTCTTAAGCGTTTGATCATTCATCCAGCTTCTATTTCTTTAGCGTTCTTCTTCAGAAGCAAGACTAACGAACCATATGAAATTTTGCATAATTGGAAATGGATTACTCTAGCGCTATTTTCATCAATATATCTCCAATTTCACCGAGAATGATTTCATCAATCCAGCGTCCATTTCAGTTGAACAGAATTTGTCTAAATCCGACTTCTGTTTAAAGACAATTCTCTTCATCGGTCCTAATTTCTGATTAAGGCATTTATAGATCTGAAATAGGAGCTAAATTAATGAGAAGAAAGCTTAAGAAATGGAAGCTGGATGAAGGTATAATATATCAGAAATAGTAGCTGAATTAATGAGAAGAACGCTTAAGAAATGGAAGCTGGATGAGTGTATTTATAGATCTGAAATAGAAGCTGGATGAGTGTATTTATAGATCTGAAACAGGAGCTGAATTCATGAGAAGAACGCTTAAGAAATAGAAGCTGGATGAATTAAGACGCTTAAGAAATGGAAGCTGGATGAGTGCATTTATAGATCTGAAATAGGAGCTGGATTAATGAGAAGAACCCTTAAGAAATGGAAGCTGGATGAAGTTATTATATACCTGAAATAGAAGCGGAATTGACGAAAACGCTTAAGAAATGGAAGCTGGATGAGTGTATTTATAGATCTGAAACAGGAGCTGGATTAATGAGAAGAACGCTTAAGAAATATAAGCTGGATGAATTAAAAACGCTTCAGGAATGGAAGCTAGATCAAGGTATTATATATCTGAAATAGAAGCTGGATGAATGATAGAACGCTTAAGAATTAGAAGCTGGATGAAGGTATTATATATTTCAAATAGAAGCTGGTTGAATGATAATTGTATTTACCAGTGCGATCATTTCGTGAAGCTACTTTTTAATTCACATTATTTACATCATTTCTGCTTCGTTAAAAAGACGTGCATTTCTTCGGTTTGTTTTTCCATCGAGGGTTTCATTAGTCGATTTTCGCTTTATAATGAGTTCTTTTAATCAATACAGCTTCCCTTTCAGCGCCAACAGCCATTGACTAAAAAATTCCGAGTGAACGTTTTGTTGTGTGCGAGTTGTGTGTAGACCAGTTGTCGTAGACCAGTTGTCGTAGACCAGTTGTCGTAGACGAATTGTCTGGAGACCAGTTGTCGTTAGACCAGTTGTCTGTAGACCAGTTGTCGTGGAACCATAAAAAAGACCCCTAAGGTTTTTGCCAATAATTATCTTAGCCAGAAGTAAAAAAAGTAATCAAATTTCACAGGTTTAATGAGACAATTCAAAATTATTGACACAGAGTGACCAGATTTTATCGCAATATTTCAAATATAGAGCAAGAGTTATAGGCCTATGACTTTTAGGGTTCCACGACAACTGGTCTACCGACAACTCGTCTACCGACAACTCGTCTCCGGACAATTGGTCTAACGACAACTGGTCTACAGATGAATAGTATTGATGAAATAGAAGCTGGATTTATGAAAATGGTTTCTTAGCTTACATATAAGCTGGATCGATGATTTTATTCATGTATTTCGACATGTATCCAGCTTCTACTTCAGATCTAAAAATACCTTCATCCAGCTTCTATTTCTCACCCGTTATTTTCGTCAATCCAGCTTCTATTTCAGATATAAAACAATACCCTTATCCAGCTTCCATTACTTAAGCGTTTTTCATCAATCCAGCTTCTATTTCAGATCGAGAAATTCTTTCATCCAGCTTTTATTTCTCATGCGTTATTTTTCTCAATCCAGTTTCTATTTCACCTGTAAAAGAGCCATCATCCAGATTTCATTTCTCTTGCGTTTTTCATCAATCCAACCTCCATTTCACCTGTTAAAACTTTCATTCAGCTTCCATTTCTCAAGCGCTGGATCAGTTGTCTGTAGACCAGTTGTCGTAGACGAATTGTCCGGAGACCACTTGTCGTTAGACGAGTTGTCGGTAGACGAGTTGTCGTGACACCGACTTTTAGTGAGACAGCCGACTTTTTGACGATTCAAAAACATAATTCAACAAAAAGTAGCAACACACGATTTTTTATAAGTCTCATCTAAAATAATAATATTATTGCTATCAAATGAACGTGATAGTACACTACATCTTGTGTTCAATGTGTCCACCAACAATGCCCACACTTGTTTTGAGTCTTTTGCACAGTTTTTAAATGAACTTGGTGATGTGTTCCAGAGGTAAATCTTCCCGATCAGCTCCAATGCGACCATCGACTTTCATTCTCTTATCGTTCTTGGTTTTGGCTGCAGATTGAGGTATTTCTCGAGCAATAGTTCTCCACTGTTGATAAAATCATCGGGTTCAAATCCGGATATTTGGAACCATTGGTTCTTCTCAATGAAAACAGTAGCCTACATTAATATTGACGTTGAACCGATCTCCTTTCATAAACGGCACATTTCTTAACTCTCTATTTCAATAAATTATCTAGTTCTTCATTTCTCTGCTATCACTGTTCATCAGAGTAAGCGGCAATTATAGCTTTATCTCCAAGGTTTGTTGCTCATGAAGTGTATGAATACAAATTTTGCCTGCCACTAACACCTTGGGCATTTTAATTTGATAGAAATTTCGGCAGAACTCCGAACTCCGGTCCCAAATTATTTCGCATGGCTTATCACATAGATATGCTTCTCCAATGCTTTCTTACTCACCCTCATATACAATGACGTCATTATTGAGGCCATTTTGGTTACCAGTACATTCTGAGTACATTCATCCCGCTTCTTGTTTTGGTCTGAAGATTTTCATCTGTCATCCCACTTCGTGGTTTGTTATCAATATTTTCATCTGTGACTAAAATACTAATCGTTAATTACCGCATGCTTGATAAATGGAAGCTGGATTGATGATTTTCATTCAGGTATTTCAACATGCATCCAGCTTCCATTTCTCAAGCGATGTGCTGAGGTTGTTAAATATTATTGGCTCACCGGCAAATGGTGAATGGAAGCTGGATGAAGGTTCCTTATAGGTGAAATAGAAGCTGGATTGACAAAAATAACGCTTGAGAACTGGAAGCCAGATTAATGATACATCACTTGAGAAATGGAAGCTGGATGCATGTTGAAATACATGAATGAAAATCATCAATCCAGCTTCCATTTATCAACCATGCGGTAATCCCTTAGAAGAAAAGAAATTAACGACGCTAAACTTCGACCCCAAAACAGGAAGCGGGATGATTTTTCTGATTTTTTTGAGTGCAATAAACGTTTTCGGCAGTTATCTACAAATGCTGTGAAATAATTTGGGACCGGAGTTCGGAGGTTTGCCGAAATTTCGATTGTATTATCTTAAAAACAAAATTACTAATCAGAAAAATTCTTTATTTACCAACTTAACAGTCATCTTGCTAAATGATGTCACAGCGACGTGCAGCTATGCTGGTAGGCTACCTGTTTTTTTCTAAATAATAATAACAATGATTTTTCTGTCAATAACAAGTTTATTTGACACCAATCATTTGAGATGTTACTTAATTTATTCGTTTTTGTTACTTTTTGCTGCGTCATGTTTTTTGAATCGTCATAATATAACAGTGAGTGGTCTCACTAAAAGTGATCCAACTTTTGTTCTGTTTGAATATTTTTTTATTAAATCTGGCCATCATGTGTGAATATGAATTTTCTTTAAGCCTAAAAATTCATTAAAAAACTACTACCTCTGACCAATGGGCAAAAAGACTTTAGGTATTTTTATAGTGATTTAGTGAAGCATTACAAATCCTCTTTCGACTAGCATTTTGAAAGCAAAGCGTTCAGCAAATAAAGTAACGGAGTCAGGTGTATAGGTCTATTGTCCACGCAAATGCTTACGATTCATTTGAAAAACAAGAAAGCGACAGCTAGGTCTACGCTGTTAGTTGTATATGGTAATGTAGATAGACAGCAACAGAATTTTCCCTGCAGGAACTTTTGAGCCACCAGAATTTTTGCCCTGCCAGAATTTTCCTCTGTCAAAACTTTTGCCCTGCCATAATTTTACGGTCTTTACCCTGCCAGAATTTTGGCTCTGCCAGAACTTTTGCCCTGCCAGATAATTGACCTGTCAGATTTTGTTCTCTTCATAAACTTTTGCCCTGCCAGAATTTTGCCCTGCCCGAACTTTTGCCCTGCCCAAGAGCGGACGGATGTGAACTGTTACAGTAAGAAACAATATGCCCGAACAAATTCTCCCATGGTAAAATTTCTGCCAGGGCAACGACCAGGGCAACAGCCAGGGAAAGGCTTTTTTGCCAGGGCATTTGCCCTGCCATGCCCTGGCGTAGCGCCGCCACTGTAGCGAACTAGCCTATAGCTGAGTCAGTGGCGTAGCAATAGGGTGTGCAACCTGTGCAGTGCACGAGGGCCCCCGGCTGTCAGGGGCCCCCGGGTCAGAGTCAACTTTTCACACTGAGGTAGGCCTATATTCAGAATATATTCAAACCTACATCCACAGCGTACAAACCCAGTAATTTTTTGGTTTAAGCCGGAATGTCCATGATTAGGCTACCTTATTACAAATATCTTTATTCTTTGCAGTCTTTGGCCGGGAGTAGTTGTAACACATGTGGTTGTAACTTGTGCCGACGTATAAACATAATTGTGTCATGGTCTACGCAGACGCGTTTAAAATTTATTATCTATGTAGTAAAATGTGAAATTTATAAAAGATAACTGCATAGCCTATTTGCTTGGAAATTGTAGCCTATATTTTTTACTCTCGTGCGGCACTCTTTCTGTTCCCCAAGTTATGCCTAAATTTTATTTAAGCGGCGCTGCTAAGCGACAAGCACGAGAAGAACGGGTAAAGAAGACCGCCAAAATGCAAAAAATCCGCATTTATGATGCCTGCGGAGAGCGAGCTTGCACCGATGACTACATCAGACATGGGGGCAGAATCGAATTCCGGTTTGATCAGCAGCTTGGGGAATTTAAGTAGGGCCTATGGGTGATTGATGATTAATACTTCAGAAGATGAGGCAATTTTGTGATTACTTTTGTATGGTAGGCATATTCTAGTTCAATTTTTCTCTACTGATATGGAGAAGAAAATGTTTGGTACTATAATTTTAATTCACCTTTTTTTTATTTTCCGCGTGTCGATGTAGGTTTCGTGTACGACCCACAGAAATAGAAATTCGATGAAAAATATGTCCTCACGAAGTAGAAGCGGGATTTAGCGCGTGAGGGTCGGTTAGGGCTCAGGTTAGGCGTCGTGAGGGTCGCTTAGGGTTAGTTTTAGGGTTAGTGCAGTCATTCTGCTGGATTGATGAAGAATAATTTTCAATGTAAAATTGATGAAAAAGATATACTGACAAAATAGAAACGGGATTTATCGAACAAATTCTTGTCTAAGCAGAAGCTGGATCGATTAAAATGGTTCTGGACAAACTAGAAGTTGGCGAAATTAAATCGAAAAAAAGGTGAATTAAAATTATAGTACCAAATGTTTATTAGATAAATTTTTTAAATAATAAAAATGTTGCTAGTTTATTTTAATTTAACTCTAGTGTTAAGTATGCAAATTTCGTTAAGGAACCAGGCGTTTTGCACAGCTTTGTTGTTTGAAATCGAATGGGGTTTCAAGCATTTAAGGGCCCACCACCTAAGCTCTGCACAGGGGCCTCCCAAGACCTTGCTACGCCACTGAGCTGAGTGAGCAAAAGTTGACTTACAAAGACCTCAAGTCGTCATCCGCAATCTCTGATTTCTACAACGTCAATCGAAAGCTAAGCCCAGGACACAAGCTTTTCATTAGCGCTGCATTGAGTCGGAAGGTTTGAGCATTGTGTCGGCTGTGTTGAGCATTATGTCGGTTTGAGCATTGTGTCGGAGGGCTTTGTATTTGTATTTGTGCTTGAAGGGTTTGATCTAGCCTGTGTGCCGTGGAGGCAATAATAATATTATGACCACTTAACTTCGTCAATGGTGTAGGCCTACAATAATTTGATTAAGACACAATGAACTCAGTAGGCCTACGCTCGAGCATGCGTAGCAATGTGTGCAATAAAATAGAGTCCACTGCATGTGCACACAAAGACTCCAGCAAGGCACAAGGAACATTCGTTATGCACAATGAAGAATTAGCTGGACGAATGGTCTTAGTGGAAGTATTTCTGCAAGATGGTTCGCAATAGCAGTTCGACAGCGGAGGTAGATCGTTCGGTTTGAATGCAAAAAAATTAATATTATTGGTCTGAGAAAGTACTGTTTGACTCACACAGTATCTGGTAGAAAAACTACCGGACTCAGTACCAAGAAAATTTGAAATTGGTCGTAATTAGCAATACTCATCGGTTTCTACACCTCATTTACGGGTACTATGGTTCTAGTCTTTTCTTGGGGGCTACACGAATCTCATAATATTATGACCATAACACAGATTAGAGCTACACTCTTTAGTATTTCTCAAGAACATTTGATACTGTGAGACATGCATATAGAGCAAGACAGCTTTCATAATGCACATACCAGATCAGGTGTAGAGTTTTTAAAAAACTTTCTTAGATAGAAAAGAGAGAATGAAAATGTAAGTTTCCGATTTCAGTTTCTATAAGCTTATTGGTGTTATGAAATTCACAGGCCAGTCCTGAGCCATGGACTATGCCAGCATAATAATTAGCCTATTGGTATTGATCTCGGTTCTAGGACTACTGATCACAGGTCAACTGATCTAGGGACTACTGATCTAGGGACTACTGATCTAGGGACTACTGATCATAGGCAACTGATCAAGGTACTATTGATCACAGTCCGAGTTGTCTAAGAACGAACACAATCACTGAAATCAGAGAACAATTTAATAGATCGAAACTCAATACCGGAATTGGTTTACTCAGTATTAATACTGTCGAAAATTAGTTATTAGCAAAAGATTTCAGTAAAATTACTAAATTTACGACTGGTAGAGCACAAAGTAACATACATCGAAGTCCATTGTATAACTCGAAAAACTTCATTATACGCTCAATAAAGAAATTGGATTGACGAAAATAATGTTTAAGAAATGTAAGCTGGATTGACGAAAATAATGTTTAAGAAATGGAATCTGGATGAATGTTCTTTTATTGTTGAAATAGGAGTTGGATAGATGAAAATAATGCTTAAGAAATAGAAGCTGGATTGAAATGGAAGCTCGATGAATGTTCTTTAATTGATGAAATAGGACTTGGATCGAAGAAAATAATGCTGAAGAAATAGAAGCTGGATTGAAATGGAAGCTCGATGAATGTTCTTTAATTGATGAAATAGGACTTGGATCGAAGAAAATAATGCTTAAGAAATAGAAGCTGGATTGACGAAAATAATGTTTAAAAAATGGAAGCTGGATTGACGAAAATAATGTTTAAGAAATGGAATCTGGATGAATGTTCTTTTATTGTTGAAATACCGTGCGATGTGCGTTGTATAATTTGTGATCAATAGTACCTTGATCAGTTGTCTCTGATCAGTAGTCCCTAGATCAGTAGTCCCTAGATCAGTAGTCCCTAGATCAGTTGGCCTGTGATCAGTAGTCCGCATACCATTGATCTCTATTGCAATTGATGCTACAGTAAGCTATGCCTTAGAACTTTGTTCTGTGCTGCCGTCCATCGAGCCTAGTCGATTGCTGCTAATCGCAACTGACACTAAGTCGAATTATTTACAGAGAAGCCACTTGAAGGTTTTTCCGCAAGTCGACTTAAACCGGCTTCAAACCAAAACACACGTAAATTGTTCACTTCAAACCAATAATCCTGAGGCAGGGACTGAAATTATGCTTTCTTGTAGAGTGTTTACAAAAAATAATGAGGCATAGACTTCACGCGCAGTCTTCATGTCAGAAAAGTGGAGACTGGAAATGCTAATAACAAATGTTAGTACACTGCCTTATGAAGGCGAGCAAATCATTTAAATCAATTAACTTCTAGTGGTCAGTGAATTCGACGCAAAGAAAGCTGGACCTCGTTCTAATAAATCGATAGCTTTACGCTACTTTCGTGCACGGCATATGCAGTCGTCTGCAAACGAAAAACTGTTGTATTGAACAATGAAAGGATGATAGGCATGCCATTTGCTAATTTGCAGAATGACATCAGTGTTCGAATAATTGTGACAACGGACTGAAAAGATTGTCATTGTAGCACGCCATTCAGTTCCACCAGTCCGGGGTCGGAGGTCCGGCACTTCGCGCTACAAATTTATTTATTCTTAAGTAATAATAGACTAACGCGCTAGTCGTAAAATTCACAGGCCCTTTACTGCAGAATGCCATTAAATTTTATTTATGAGACTTTACCTGGCAACCAGCGTACCTGTGTAAGGTTTGGCCTGAAGAATGACCGGCTCGTCAACGAGAGCAGAGATCGATTAGATCAGCGGTTCTCAACCTGTGGGTCGCGACCCCCGCGGGGGTCGCCTGACGATTTGCCAGGGGTCGCCTGGGCCCTTCAGAAATTGTTTAAAGACGTAGGCCTAATATCACTTTCAACTTTAACTAACTAAAAAACTAACTAAAAAACTAACTAAAAAACAAAATAATATTTTTACTTATACTTTTGCTGTGAGTTATATTATAGCAGCTAAACTAATTTTTGCCATTATAATTTTCAAATATAAATTCCCCTTTACCATTATTCTAAAAAATGAAGCATTATTCGGTTTGTTCAAATAATCTATGCTGTCAGCTAACTTATTATAGTGAGGCCTATACGTGGGCGAGGACTTGGGGTGACAGACATAGGTGCAATCACGTCCTAAAAGTTGGGGGGAACAAATAAATCACGTCCTAAAAGTTGGGAGGGACCATAATAATAAAGTTAGGGGACCAAAAGTTGGGGACGCGTCCCGTGGGTCCCATAGGGTGGTTGCGCCTATGGTGACAGAGGGACGGCCCACTTGAATATTGTGGCGGGAAAGGTGCTGCTTGTAGGCTTATATCCCCCCCCCCCAATACTTCATAAATATTATTATAAATTTCTACAGTACACTAAAGAAGAAGAAGATTATCCGCTGTTTATCCATATTGATAAGAGCCCAGCTTTAAACCAGCATTACCGTGTGCAAAATAAAAAATGACATTTTGAGATGATATATATTACTGAAGTCTTAAACTACGTCTCTGAGCAATGAAATCATGAAAAAATTTGCTAAGACGACCACTGAAAGTTCCACCATTCATTCAACCACTCCGAGAATTTATATAGCGCTTTGATAATGGGTAGAAAGCATTTATTGAAGTCTTAGACCATGTCTTACAGCATTGAATTAATGAGAAATTTTCTTGAGATTACATCTTAAAATGCGACCATTGCAGCGTGAAAATAAAAAATTGAAGCAATGGAAGGGGACATTTTCGAAGTCTTAAACCATGACTATGAGCACTGATATGATGAGCAATTTCATTTGAACGTCAGCTTAAAATGCTACAAATGTAGTGCAATTTTTTTTAAAATCGACAATGCATGGGGAGGGGCACTTAGGCCTACATTCCCTCCCAAATCTCTCCCATGCTGAAAGACTTAGAAACCCTAGACTTCAAACTACCGTATAGGTAGCTCTCACTGAATCGCAAGAGTCAGGAAACTTCACACAATTGCCAAAAGCAGTTTTCAAAATTGGGAAGTGAAAATACATAACAATAGACAACGGTAAAAACATTGAAGTAATGAAGGGGTAACTCAATCAATTTCGTTGTTGGGGTCGTCACAATTTCCGAAATGTTACCAAGGGGTCGCCGCACTAAAAAGGTTGAGAACCGCTGGGTTAACGGGTAAAAGTTTTCTAACAGGTGCGATCGCAAACGTGTTTACATAGGCCCTATATGTCATATCCGTTGAACATGAACGTCATAGCCTACCTACCCCAGACCGCGGTATAAAATAAATAGATAAATAGAGCGCAACAAATTCTAATTGCAGTCATCCGCTAAACTTCGAAACTACCGGTACCTGTAGGTAAAGTAAGTCAGTGTATAATGCAAGAACAACGGACGTGTGCTGTGAGAATTTGGTAGACTGCTGTTTTATAGGATTATTTCATGTAATCATTGGCCTACTGCGTTGTGTCAGTTTGGAAAAGAAACGAAGATAATTTATTATCATTAATATTAATTCGCGACACACCAATTCTTCGCGACACACCAGCGACACACCACTTTTACGCGACACACCGCCGGTCAAGTCGCGACACACCAGTGTGTCGCGACACACCGGTTGAGAACCCCTGATGTAGACGAATTCATAAAACCACTCAAGCACCAAAGTCTTAAGGAGCTCGTTTCGTACCTGGAAAGAACAATCACATTTTCTAACTCTACCTTATCCACAAACTTCGTTATAAGAAATAGCTATTTCTTGTTGGAACATACGCCAGATGCGAATATCTCATCACATCTGACTTTCTTAAGGTATCGTAAGAGATCACCAGTGAGCGAGATGTGGCATCGCGTGAAACCGATTATAAACACAATGGCCTGTACTCACATGTTCCAGCACCAATGTCTGGGAGCTACAAAGAAATATATGGAGAGGAATTTAAACGAACATATTGATCCAGAAATTGCTCTGACGCAGCACTACAGAAAGTGTCCCCTTTCTCCATCTGAATGTGTAGCCTCAATTAAAGGTTCTAAACTAGACGACTCCATTTTAGTTTTCCAAGACGTTCTGAAACGGAATGTTCAAAAGAAAGTACAAGAGGTTATGGGTAAGCTTCCAGCCAACTGGGTGTAAAAATAGATAGACTGCCTTTGCTTTAGGCTATAGGTGTCTTGTTCTAGGGGTTTCGGCGCTTCAGAGAACGCTTTTAGATCTTGTAAAGACGCGGGATAATAGCCATCAAAATTCTAAAGAGTCATTTCAAAGAACGGTTGTCAGTTTTCACATTTGAAACAGAGAACTAGTAATTCCTTGCAAACTTAAAGTAAAGCATTTCACAACCACTGAAACACTCCTTTCTGTATCATTGATTGCATCTTTCTCTCCTTACCTACCTCCGTATTTCTCTCATAAGACACCTCTCTCCCTGTCAAGACATAGGTTTTTATGAGAGGGACACACAGAGAGACAGACAGATACAGAGACAGAGAGACACAGAGAGAGAGAGAAAGAGAGAGAAAGGAGAGAAGGAGAGATAGAGAATATTCGGGATTCACCAGGGTCGTGTTACTGAACGGCCACGTTTGTGAGCGGCGCTATATCACTTAATAATTGCATTTCGTTAATTAAATTATATTTATAGGCCTATCTATGAGATTATCTTAAATTGACCATTTTTAAATCACGAAAGCATGACCAATGAACGAATTAGAAGCATATTCAAACTGTAAAATGTTAGGGTTGAGCAATTGCCATTCCTCATATTTTCCTCTTAAATTGATATTTTCACCTTTAGATAAACTTAGATCGTGTTGCATTTAGTTACCTTGTTTCCTTACCATAGCAGTAGTCCTTGTGAAGTCGAGATACAAAAATAATTACCGGTACCCGATTCAATCATAAATAAGTTGATCAAAATCGGGCTTTTCGTCCACCTGCATTAATATGCGTTTTCTGCAAAACGATGAGTCGTCGACAACATCCGTATTGTCCACTAAAGTTGTTTCAGACTACATTGGTTGAACTGCAGGAGATGGCAAGACCAATGAATCCAGGTTTCAATTAGGCCTATATATTAAATGATTACAGAAGGACAAAGAGACGAGGTTTGGCAAGAGGCGCAGGAGCTGCAACTTCTTGTAAAAAATCTGGCGAACTTGTTGAGGTTCAATGCAGAACAGAAGAGCCACCAAAAAGTGCGCATGTACGAATCGCCATCAGACTCTGAAGATGAGCCATAGATCTCTCGTTCCTCCTCCACGAGAAGAGTTGTTGAGCAATAAGTCACAGATTTATCAACATATTTGAAACTACAGTGCATGAGAACAATTGTCCAGTCTGGGCTAAGTGAACTAGAACATATTTAGCATTCAGGACCATAATATTTGTTTTCTGTACCTTGATATATTATATATATTGACTGCAATAAGTGATATATATATATATATATATATATATATATATATATAGTTACAATGACGAAGGAAGGCGAAGAAAAGTGCTTATCCCACGCATCCCTCCTCCAAATCCTACCGCTTCCTCTTCAGATACGAAAACTTTTTTGCGAGTCACCCCTCCACTGCGCCCTTCAGATCTCTCTCCGTCATTCAGCGGATGACTTACGATTTGATCTAATCAACATTTGCTCTCGTTGACGAGTCGGCTACTCTTCATGCCAAGCCTAACTCGTGTACGCTGGTCGGGGGCGGATCCAGGGGAGGGGACCAATCCGGCCATGGCCCCCCATTTCAAATCTCCATGGAACGTGCCTACCCCCCCCCCCCATCCATGGGTGCCCACAAGATTTTTTGCAGGGGTCAGTCATCGCCAGGAGAATTAATAATATTAAATCTCTTTCGGACCGCTCTTAGTTATATATTATATAAATGTTATACATTATATAAATGTCATTAAAATCTAAGCATCTCACACAATTACATTGTCTTAATATTACACAACGAAAAAAAAGATCTTTCAACAGTATCTGACAATGATTTATGGCATACAATGTATGTAATTCGTGTATATATTCATAGTAAAATGTTAAAATATTAACACTAACAGCACTTACAACTAGTTTTAAACAAATAACTTTTAATCAGGGGCGGATCCAGGGGGCCAATCCGGCCATGGCCCCATTTGAAATTTTAACAGAACTTGCCCCCCTCTCATTACTCAATGTGTCGTATGAAAGAAGGTTTTGGCACCACATCTTCATATACTTCTTCAGTAATTAAGGCTTTTAATTCATGTCCAGAACAGTACATACCATGTTGAATATATTGGCAACACTTCCAGTTCGTAGTGCTAAAGCCGAAAGAGCTTTCTCGAACGTAGAGCAATCGTTTACTAATAACTACTATTCGGAACACAATGACAGAAGACTGACTTAATGTTCTACTGATGTTGCAGAGTGTAGACTCATTTTGAAATAATACCAGATAACAAGTCCATATATCCAGCTATTTTTTAATTTAGACATCTCCAGGGAGGGCACAATTTTTCCCACAGAAATGACATTTTTTCCCGAGAAAATTTGACAAAGTGATAATAGTCTTTAATTACTGTTTGCAGTACTGTTTGACATGAATTGTTATAATATACCATGATATTATTCACTATTATAATCATGATTATGATATTATTATTCACTATCATAATAATTGTATGATGCCATCATTTTACAATAGGTATACTTTACTGTTAAACTTTGTACAAATGCTTTTTTGTACAACTATATGGCTTCTTTCCAGAGCTATCTGTCACATTTCAAACTGTCAAATTTCGGCATATTTGTTCGATGAACACTTAGCATGTGTCATGCATGGCTAAACAGTTTAATACATATTTCACCAGACTGGCACAAGCCTATGTATGGCTAAACAGTCTAATGCATATTTCACCGAATTGGCACAAGCTCTATCTGATAAGATTAATCCCTCTGAAAAAGATTTTCAAGCATTTATGCCTCCCTCTTCCATGGGTTCTTTAGTCCTACTTCCAAGCAATCCGCATGAAGTAGGCCTACTTAACATAAATAAAACCCTTAAAACCAACCACTGCTCAGGCTTTGATGATATACACCCTTCATAACATCGCAAGTCATTAACCTGTTGGCTGACCCACTTTCCGAGGTAAAAAATTGCTCCCTAAGGAAAAACATTTAACTACCATTAGCAGTCAAAATGGCCAAGGTGCTACCAATCTATAAACAAGACACCAAATCTGAAGTATATAACTACAGACCCATCTCCATACTACTCTTCTTTTCCAAATTTCATGAAAGAGTATTATACGACCGATTATTCTCTTATATTAAACAGAAGAACATCTTGTACCCTCTGCAACATGGGTTCCAACCAGTACTGTAACGTTCCTCCCTACCTCCGTCCTAAACGTTGCAAGCCCTTCCAAAGGCCAACCTTCCCCAGGAGCAATCGTTGCCGACCGGTTGCCTACTAGAAGCGCCTGCTCAGGAAGGGAGCGAACGCACTGTTGTGTGGGCTTTAACCGATGGTCCAAATATTCAGAGTAGTCAAAGTCAAGGGGACCTATCTGGCTCCGCAGGGATTCAGTTTGCCCAGAGCTCACCACTGTAGGATATCCTCTATCTTCTCTCTCACTTACCAGGGCCGAGGGAGAACATATGTCCGGGGCGCCTTGTAGGGCAGCAACAATACCACTGGTCGGGTAATTGTCAGGGTCCGCCTCCCACACAACAGCTTCACCGGAAATCCCTACAGGGAGCTCTGCCATTTGATC
This sequence comes from Lumbricus terrestris, assembly GCA_949752735.1. NCBI lineage: Eukaryota > Metazoa > Annelida > Clitellata > Crassiclitellata > Lumbricidae > Lumbricus > Lumbricus terrestris. Next base: position 8,090,397 of record OX457051.1, on the reverse strand, counting down.
CTCTAGCCTTCTTATCTGTCTGCTTTGTCGCTCAAATAACCTCTCGGTATTATCTACTAATTCTGTGTATCGCTTTTGACTCAACTCCAAAATGCTCAAGAGTTTCTCTATCACAAGAGAGGGCGCTACAGAAGGACCCCCCTCGACGTTCACAGAAGTTTCTGGTGTAGGGCTTCTGTCCTCACCCCCTTGGGACCCAATGATAAAGGATTCCCTTGCCTCTTCAGAATCAGGTGCAGACATTATTGGTACAGATTGATCACTAGATTGTGCATTTAGAATATTTAATTACAGAATTCAACAGTCTTAACTACAGTACAAATTATTATCTCAAACTGAAATAACTCTACAGCCTAGGGAGAACAATCTCCGCAATTATCGTCCACTAGTATCACTTCGATTCAGAGTCTTTTAGTTCGATTTCTAACTAATAACTGCTTCAGTGATTCATTTTTAGTTATCGGACAATCCTCTATTTATCGTGACACATAGCATTTATCGTAAGACTATATTTAGCACAATTCAACAATCAGCATTATCAATTTCGATCCACATTAGCGAAACCGGTACTTCCCTGCTTCCAAGAAATTTCTGATCCTTCCTGAGATAATTTCTTGTCCGTGATATTTCTGTTCCCCTGCGATAATTTCTTAGATAATTTCTGAGATAATTTCTTGTCCGTGATATTTCTTTTCGGTCCGTGTTACACGTTTCAGAATTCAAAAGTCAAATTTGCACATTTCTCGAATATAACTGCGTTTCAAACTTCGACCGTGAGTTGCACCGTCTCCGGGTAGATCTTTACCATGCCAATTTCAATCGGAATACGTTTATTTCGCGATTTATTGCACATTTAACTTCCAAAATTGCCGTTTCACCATACGACAGGTCTATCTCTCCCAGATCTCGGTCGCCAACTGACAATTTTTAGTCAGAACCGCGCCGAATGACGCTTCGGCCTATTATCGACCAATCAGAAGGCCTCACGCCTTCACCGCTGATTATTCTGCATCTGCATATGCAAATTCGCCGCATAATACTATTTTTAGCGCGTAGCTGCACGAAATGCTAAATTTAGCCGCAAACCGTCGACCCATGGCAGCGTTGCAAAAATAAAGTAAGTACGCAGGCCATTACATTAATTAAAATAATTATTAGCGATTTCATAAATCGCTACACTACACTCAACTTTTATGTCCTTACTTGATATCCAAGGCAAAATCTCAGCTGCTATTGATAGCAATCAATACTCATTAGGCATCTTCCTGGACCTAGCATAGCAAAGGCCTTTGATACGGTCGACCATAACATACTGTTGGCCAAACTCGAACATTACGGAATTAGAGGCACTGCTGTGAATTGAAAATTGAAAATTGAAATCGGTTTATTGCACTTTCAACTCTAGTTACACAATCATGAACGACTAAGTACAGTACAAATGCAATTAGAAGCCAGTAAAAGCTAGTAGCTTATATTATCCTGACCCCTCTTCCCAATTAATAATCATGAATGATTTCATAAGATACGTATAACTTAACTAGGACTTAATTAAGAAAGCAACAGTGATGAACATAATAATTCCTCTTGGAATTAATTATAATATGCTAATAGGGCCTACTTATACTATTATCCAAATTAGGTTCACAAGCTACTTAACAAGTAGCAAGCAACAAGTTTTATGTAAAAATTCACTATCCGACTTTTTAACCATTCGATTTGGAGTTTTCCAGGGCTCCATTCTTGGTCCCCTTCTTTTCAAAATAATACATAAATGACCTCCCCAACTCTTCTGCTCTACTATATTATATGATGTTTGCTGATGACACAAATGTTTCCCTATCTCATGCCTCCTATGACCAATTATTTGAGTCAGCTAAATTAATGAAGAATTAAAGGCTACAAGTACCTGGTTCAAAGCAAATAAGTTGTCACTTAATCTCTCCAAGACCAATTTTATTTGATTTAGAACTAATAAAAAGCAAATACCCTCACATACAACAGATATAGCCTAGTCATTGATGGCACAACGATTCCTCAAGTTATCACATCTAAATTTCTTGGCGTTCATATGGACCAACACCAAAAATGGAACATACATATTAAAGAAATCAACACGAAAATTACTTAAAGTATTGGCATCATTAATCGAATTTCTTACTTGCTACCTTCTCACATTCTGACCAACTTATACTATACTCTCGTTTATCCTTATCTTACTTATTGTGATATCATCTGGACTTCCACTTATGCCTCTCACTTAAGAAAATTGCAAATTGCACAAAATGGCCATACGAATTATAACTAAATCTCCCATTAGGCCTAACTCTCACACACAACCACTAGTCTTATCACTTAAACTACTAACCATCACACAGATCAAATTCATCCAAACTTATGAATTTATGTACAAATATCACTACAAACTCCTACCACCTGCATTCCTATCATATTTTCACCCTACCCAATTTAATGCTGGCACAAGAAATAAGCGGGATTATAAATTAATCATCACAAGAACTAACATCCGTAAACTATCCATTAAGTTTCTGGACCCACTGCCATGGAACAACCTACCTCTAGAAATCCGTACCTCTGCTAGTTTCTCGTGTTTCAAGCGTACTTTAAGAGCACACACACACACTGGATCACGTATCTTAATTTGTTAGTTAAGTTTGTTTTCAACTCTTATGTTTCCTATAGCATATTTATTGTTGTCACTAAAGCTTGTGTTCCTTCGGACTGTCGTGCTGAAAGCTTATGTCATCGTTTCTATGCTAAGCTAAATAGGTCCCCTCTTAGCGGGACTTTGTCCCTTTGGTGCGCCTGTTGTCCCCAATCACTCAATGTGACATCCTCTGCTTTGATCGCTTTTACTTTATTAATCTGCTGGCTCACGTGTCCTAATTTGCTATTAATCTCCTCAATGCATTACTGTGTATGTAACTTGATATTATAATTATATCATCACATTGTGATCATAAATTCGTGTGCGTTGATGGGATCAATAAATGTGATTTGATTTGATTAGTGAATCAACATCACTACTATTTGGCCTCCCAATACGGATGGTTTGGTGGTCTTGCTTGGTTTGTCAGTATTTAAGTAGCAGAGCAATTTCATTCAGATGGCAGCTTAAAATGCTGCCGTTCCAGTGCGGAAAATAAAAAAATTCTGGGTGGGGTGGGGCACATCCGCCTCCCCAAGTCCATCTCCTCTCCCCACCCTCTCGGCGTTACGCGCCTTCGGCCGCTCGTCCTCCACCCTCCCCATTTGCCCCCTCCCCATTTAACCCTTCTGGATCCGCCACTGCTCTGATCCTATGGCAATGACCCGGACCTCCTTTGAACTACACTTACGGACGCCCCTTTTCACTTAACGCAGCGCTCATAAATAAGCTGGTGAACCTCGCCAGGCTTTTGAGTGGCGCCATAGAAGTTTCGAAATTACGATTAGGCCTACGATTATTAATTTACTCAGAGAAGATTAAATCATTTTAGACTAGAAGGATTCAACATGCAATAAAAATTTATTACTGAAAAAATGCATCATAAACTGATAAGTTCGTATTTCCGAACGGACGATATGCGCATCCACTTGAACTTTATATACCATTGCACTAAATTAAAATATAAATTTTACGCTTGAGTCGGGTGTAGGTCTACACTTTTATGATTCGCGGAATTTTTGTTCGGCAGATCGACTGTTGACACGCTGTTAAAACAGTAAAGGGTAGCCTATATATTTACGATATTGACAACGATCTTAAATGCTCTCTAGACCACAGCGATCGACCCATTTCTCCTACAAAATAAATTATGAAGTCCTCCACTTAATATTTGTCGTCTGCTACAGTCATGTCTAAGACAGCCTCGATACTAAGCACAAGGGCCAGGCCCGGCCTTAAGGTCGGCGATGCCCAAGGCATCAAGAGATGAGCGGGTTCCCATACCCAAGCATACATTTGCTGAGTGGACTTCCTGCCAATGCGGCAATATCACATGCAGGTAGGCCCTAAGCTAATTAAAATAACATATCATCGACATGAAATGGGCTTCTGAACACAACGCTTAAATCAGGCATTTAGGCCTACTATTTTTCTGGTACTATTTTACCATTTTTTCGTTTAGGCCTACTATGAAAGCAATAATTTATATTTCACTTATTTATTTAAATATAAAATTATGACAACAGTGCAGAAAACTGCTGATTTTAAAACTAATAGACGAATTCGGCTATTGAACTTTGTTTATTGCACACACACACACACCCACACACACACACACACACACACACACACACACACACACACACACACAAAGTCAAACAGTATAAACGTCAACAAACAGAGTGCAAAAGGAATCAGGAAAGCTAACAGCTTATAAAACCCTGACCCCTAGCTCCAAGACTATTTTAGTGCAAGTTAATATTAATACTTAATTAATACTTAATTAATTAGAACATAGCTGAAAGTAATAGGGATAAACATACAATGCAATAATAATAATAAGAAGAAGAAAATTACAATATTAAATAATATAATATTACATAATATTATTAATAAATAATAATATTAATAAATAATAATAATAATAATAATAATTATAATAATAATAATTATAATAATAATAATAATAATAATAATAATAATAATAATAATAATAATAATAATAATAATAATAATAATAATAATAATAATAATAATAATAATAATAATAATAATAATAATAATAATATACAATAGTAACAGCCTATTATTGCAGCAGTAAATCATCACAAAATACAAAGGTTTATAGACTCGGAAACATCATAAACAGTCAGGATAGTAACATACCGACATACAGAGTGCCTAGTTGCCGGTATAAAGACCAAAGTTAATCAACATAAGCAATAGTTTGAAAACAAAGTCTTTTTAACATTTTTCTTAAACGTACATACATTATTTTCCCTCTTCACATCATCTGACAGTGAGTTCCATAAACGAGGACCTAGAATTCGGAAGCTATTAAAGCGACAGGTGGTACGGGCAAAAGGAACAACATAATTACTGGATCCTCGAGTATTAAACGAGTGAAACTGAGCCACTGTCATAAAATAATTTTTAAATTTAGGGGGTAAGAGATTAATTCGAAATTTGTACATGAGGACGACAATTGACAAATTAGTATCCTTTGATTCTAAGTGAAAGTGTGTTTGTTCCGTAAGAGTTTAGACGATAAAACGTTTCGATTCCCAAAAAATCTTGCAAGCGTTGATGGATGCAAAGTCCGCAGTAATTTCCCAATTATAACTCGTAAGCAATGTCATTCTCGATTGACAAAGAGCTAAGCTACTAACCTTTATTGACCCAACGTTCCCAAAGTGGAACAATGAACATACATGTATTATTGAAAAATTTGGAGGGACGGTAAAACCTACTGTAAGTCATGTCATAGATATTCACTTGCTTCAACAATGATGGGAGCATGTTTATTTACTGTTATTTTGAGTCTGTTGCAGTTAAATAAAATAATTATTTTGATTCAAATTTGTCAAAAATGACATTTATGCTAATAAATACGGTATTTAAAATAAATTTAGGTTACAAATGCATAATAATTAATTGATTTTATTGTATATTTGGGTTGAACTGTGTCTATTGTGAATACTTATGGTCACATTTTTAATGGTAGTGCCCTATGAGTGAGCAACGCAGCTGATTTTACATCTTTGTCATGAATTTCATATGTTCCACTTTGGGAACGTTGGGTCACTCTCGCTATATGCATCAATATTTTTTGCGTTATACTGAAATTCGCCCTGCTCGTTCCAAATTTTCATTAATTGTAATTGTCATTCTATTATGAGCATGAATATTATTATTAATAGTAATAGTAGTATTATTGGGCCTAATATTGTTATTATTAGGCCTAATTATTATTTTTGTATCATGGTGATGAGCTTGTTTGGGGGTTATGGCAGCTTGAAACAGCACTGAACCGTTTTTTCAAATCAGTCAGGTTACTATACGTGACAAAGACCCGCATTACATGACTCCTTATATCAGCGGTTCTCAACCTGTGGGTCGCGACCCCCGCGGGGGTCGCCTGACGATTTGCCAGGGGTCGCCTGGGCCCTTCAGAAATTGTTTAAAGACGTAGGCCTAATATCACTTTCAACTTTAACTAACTAAAAAACTAACTAAAAAACTAACTAAAAAACAAAATAATATTTTTACTTATACTTTTGCTGTGAGTTATATTATAGCAGCTAAACTAATTTTTGCCATTATAATTTTCAAATATAAATTCCCCTTTACCATTATTCTAAAAAATGAAGCATTATTCGGTTTGTTCAAATAATCTATGCTGTCAGCTAACTTATTATAGTGAGGCCTATACGTGGGCGAGGACTTGGGGTGACAGACATAGGTGCAATCACGTCCTAAAAGTTGGGGGGAACAAATAAATCACGTCCTAAAAGTTGGGAGGGACCATAATAATAAAGTTAGGGGACCAAAAGTTGGGGGACGCGTCCCGTGGGTCCCATAGGGTGGTTGCGCCTATGGTGACAGAGGGACGGCCCACTTGAATATTGTGGCGGGAAAGGTGCTGCTTGTAGGCTTATATCCCCCCCAATACTTCATAAATATTATTATAAATTTCTACAGTACACTAAAGAAGAAGAAGATTATCCGCTGTTTATCCATATTGATAAGAGCCCAGCTTTAAACCAGCATTACCGTGTGCAAAATAAAAAATGACATTTTGAGATGATATATATTACTGAAGTCTTAAACTACGTCTCTGAGCAATGAAATCATGAAAAAATTTGCTAAGACGACCACTGAAAGTTCCACCATTCATTCAACCACTCCGAGAATTTATATAGCGCTTTGATAATGGGTAGAAAGCATTTATTGAAGTCTTAGACCATGTCTTACAGCATTGAATTAATGAGAAATTTTCTTGAGATTACATCTTAAAATGCGACCATTGCAGCGTGAAAATAAAAAATTGAAGCAATGGAAGGGGACATTTTCGAAGTCTTAAACCATGACTATGAGCACTGATATGATGAGCAATTTCATTTGAACGTCAGCTTAAAATGCTACAAATGTAGTGCAATTTTTTTTTAAATCGACAATGCATGGGTAGGGGCACTTAGGCCTACATTCCCTCCCAAATCTCTCCCATGCTGAAAGACTTAGAAACCCTAGACTTCAAACTACCGTATAGGTAGCTCTCACTGAATCGCAAGAGTCAGGAAACTTCACACAATTGCCAAAAGCAGTTTTCAAAATTGGGAAGTGAAAATACATAACAATAGACAACGGTAAAAACATTGAAGTAATGAAGGGGTAACTCAATCAATTTCGTTGTTGGGGTCGTCACAATTTCCGAAATGTTACCAAGGGGTCGCCGCACTAAAAAGGTTGAGAACCGCTGCCTTATATCAAATATCTACTTTGAAGGAGATGCAAACTTCTCCGAGCTCGCCGTTATGAGCAAGCAACAGTCATCGCAGACAGAATTAGCAAAGCCATCTACGCAAAAATTCGGAATCTTTTGTGGGCTTGGAACGTGGATCTCGCCGCTTATGGACGGAGGTCCGCCGCCTGAGGGATGGAGACCAACAGCCAGGCTTGGTCGGCGCCAACGTTGAGTCCATCACGGCTTCATCGCTCAACCTTCACTACATGAACATTTCCACTGATCCTCATTATGTGCCTCCCCCACTCAAACAAACTGTTGTTCAAGACCATGTTGTCAAGTTTAATCTATGTGACATTTATAAAGCACTTGCATCTGTAAAAGGCAACTCTACCGGTCCTGATGGCATACCATCATGGTTGATGTCAACCATGGCACATCTCTTAGCTATGCCTGTTGCGGATCTGCTCACTTGCTCTCTTACTAACTCTTATGTCCCTTTACAGTGGCGCCTCAGCATGATCACCCCCATACCCAATGTTTCGCGGGCTGTCAAAGATGCTGACTTTAGACCCATTTCTATCACTTCCATCCTCTCTTGCATCTTGGAAAAATTGTCGTACGTATGTACTTTTATCCCTTTATCGCAGAACCCTGCACCAACCGGATCTTTGCCGACCAATTTGCTTTCCGCCCTTCAGGATCCACATCTGCCGCGCTGATATACATTACTCATGAACTCCATACCATCAGTGGCGGCGCCAGACTCTTGTAGTAGCCAGGGCACAGCCAGGGCAGTCATAAAAGCAACCAGTGCAGAGGGCGGTCGCGTGCTCGGTTACACGGGTTTACATAGGTCTATAAGGTGCTACCGTGTTCGCCATAGATGCCACAGCTGGGTTTTCCCACTAGATCTTGTGTTTTATCTTCGTCTGGGTATCTGTTTTTGGGCAAAATCTGGGTTTATTTCAGTTACATGACCATGAAATTGTATTTAAAGTGCATGAATATTTTGTGCACTGAGAAATATGCATTGTATTTATAGTGAAATTCAATGTAAACTGGTTTGCTACATAATTTTTGCTCCACTCATTTTAGTTTTAAACTCCACAATCTAGATCTTGCGTTGTCAATTCACGAATAACACTGGTCAACACACAAAATGTATCCTAGATGAAAATAGCAAATCTTAACTAATTTTGAGGTGCTGAACACGAATATGATGATAAAATTTGTCGCTTAACTCTCGTTTAGGAGAGACAGAGATGGTTACGTACAAATGTCTCAGTACGCATTGAATCGGCCTACATATGTGGGTCATCACCATTAATTTTCTCAACGCTGTATTTCAAACTACATATTGCAACGCAATAAGGTGTCGTAATGCATTAACCTGCCATGCAACCCCTCCCCAGTGAGCAAGAAAATTTCCATAGTAGCTAAAAGACGAGAAATTGACCGGTGACCTTTGCTGTTCGAATAGTTTGGAGAGAACCAAGCAATCATGCATATGACTACTACTTTTGCATGGTTCCACCTACTTCTGCATTCATGACAAGGAAATGGAAGTGGTCAATAGCGTATCCCAATATACCATATGCAATCCGACCCACTCTGCATGGCGAAGGACTTCCCGTTCCGGATCCACCGAAAGAATTTTTCATTGATTCAGACGATGAGGAGGGAAACGAAGCGACTTCGAGTTCTCCGCAGTCTTCGACATCTAGGGATGATCCTTACGTCTGCCAGGGTGCATCATCTGTGCCACACATTCTCACCCAGGGTAAACTGAACGATCTTGTTCGCCTCCTGGACCTATCCAAGGCCAAGGCGGAGTTACATGGATCAAGATTTAAATGAATGGAATCTTCTCCGAGAAAATGCCCGAGTGACATTGTTTCACACTCGTCATGGGCAGTTTGAGGAAAATTTCACCAAGGAAGATGACCCTGTCTTCTGCTTCAATGTAGATTGTCTGATGAATGCCCTCGGAATCAAACATGACCCTCAAGAATGGCGACTATTCATAGACTCCACGAAATTGAGTCTCGATGCGGAGCTGCTGCATATTGGAAACCAGCTTTCATCCATTCCCGTCCACATGAAGGAAACCTACGACAACCTAAAATACCTGTTGAATTCTGTTCAATACAGCAGGTATGGATGACATCTGTATTGTGACTTGAAAGTATATTGGCTTTCTTGACGAGTTCACAGCTTTGATTATACAAAATATTGCTGTTTTCTATGTGAATTGGACAGTCGAGCAAGGACCTTGCACTAAGTGAGGAGAAACTGGCCTGAGAGGGAATCTCTGGGCGTCGGAGAGAAGTAGACTATGTGCAAAGCCTAGCAATGGTTGAAACCCAGACAGTCTTGCTAGTGTCGCTATACACCAAACTCAGTGTGACGAAGAACGTCATAAAATTCATGTACCGGACTGGATCAGCTTTCAAATACTTGGCTGCCAAATTCCCTGGCGAAGCAGAAATTAAAGAAGGAAGTTTTGTTGGTCCTCATATCAGTCAGATAGCTAGTCAGAGATGAGATGTTTGACAACCTGCTTCAGGGCGACAAGAAACAAGCTTAGGATTCATTTCGTCTGGTGTTAACTAACTTCCACTGGAATGTCAGGGCAGAAAACTACAAGGATTTGGTTACGGACGTGTTGTCTATGACCCTATGTATCACGCGAACGTTTTCAAGAAAACATTGCAGACATGGAAAACGATGCCAGGGAAACTTCCATGTTGGCTGACTACTATGTGGCGCACAGTGGTGTAGGGGTATGTTCAGTGCCTTGGAGCCGGAAGGTTATGGGTTTGAATCCACCTCAGGTCACCGCGTAGGGCGACAAGAAACAAGCTTAGGATTCATTTCGTCTGGTGTTAACTAACTTCCACTGGAATGTCAGGGCAGAAAACTAAAGGGTCCCTTTAGAAGCACTGTGAGCAGTCCTTCACTCGCAATTGCATATGCGCTTCATGAAACTCCTATTCAGTGTCCGTGCTGTAGTCGGGAGCGCTTCGGATTAGGGCCTTGAAGAGGCAGTGTAGCAAGTGCTCTTACATACATAGGCCCACTTGTACGCTCACCAGACATAATCCTGAGCAGTTATACAAGAGATAGTGGGATGTAGAAGTGAACATTTGCTGGTACAAATCTCATATATACGCATTGTTCTATTTATAGAAACTCTTGATGATATCAGAGAAACTGGAGCTAAGTATTGAATTTCATTGTCATATTCGTGTTCAGCACCTTAAAATCTGTAGGAAACTGCAAATTTCATGTAGGATACAAAACTTTTATGAAAATTTGTTGCCCAGTGTAATTTATAACCTGGTTACACAGAGTAATGGCTCCACGCAGAAATAAGCCGTTTTGACATCTCAATATAAATTATAGGTGAGGTCACTCCACTGGGTCCTCTCATTGTTAAATCGTATCGACATCTCTAACATGGGCGGCCTATAGGTCAGGTCAATCCTCTAGGAAGTGTCCTAGTTGATACAGAGCATTAATGTTCTAGGTGGATTAAATATAAAACACCTTTTGACATTTGGAAAGCAAATCTTATAGACTGATCGCAGTGACTTAGCGAGCCATTGCAGATCCTCTTCCATCATGTTCCATGTAACATTTCGATGCTTGCGCTTCGTTTGAAAAACAATAAAGTGACAGTTAGACACATACAATGTATGCTGCTAGTTGTATACGGCAATGTGGTTAAACAGCCACTGCCAGAAATTTTCTGTCCGCTCTCTGACATGGCAAAAACTCTGGCAGGGCAAAAGTTCTGGCAGGGCAAAATCTTGGCAGGGCAGTAGTTCTGGAAGATCAAAAATTCTGTCAGGGAAAAATTCTGCCTGGAGAAAAGTCTGACAGGGCCAAATTCTGACAGGGCAAAAGTTCTGGCAGAGGAAATGATGTCAGAGAAAAAATTATGGCAGGAAAAAATTTGGGTAGGGCTAAAGTTATGGCAGGCAAGATTCTGGCAGGGCAAAAATTCTGGCAGGGCAAGATTCTGGCAGGGCAAATGTTCTGGCAGGTACAAATTATGGGAGGGAAAAGATTCTGACAGGGCAAAGTTCTGGCAGGCCAAAGTTTTAACGAAAAAATTATGGCAGGGCAAAAGTTCCGGCAGGACAAAATTGTGGCAGGAAAAAATTCTGGCCGGGCAAACTTCTGGAAGGCAAATATTCTGGTAGGGCAAAAATTCTGGTAGGGCAAAATTTCTGGCAGTGGCTGTTTATCCACATTGCCGTATACAACTAGCAGCATATGACATTGTGTCTAACTGTCACTTTATTGTTTTTCAAACGAAGCGCAAGCATCGAAATGTTACATGGAAGAGGATATGCAATGGCTCGCTAAGTCTCTGCGATCAGTCTATAAGATTTGCTTTCCAAATGTGAAAAGGTGTTTTATTTTTAAACCACCTAAAACATTAATGCTCTGCATCAACTAGAACACTTCCTAGAGAATTAGTCTGACCTGTAGGCCGCCCATGTTAGAGATGTCGATACGGTTTAACAATGAGAGGACCCAGTGGAGTGACCTCACCTATAATTTATATTGAGATGTCAAAACGGCTTATTTCTGCGTGGAGCCATTACTCTGTGTAACCAGGTTATAAATTATTCGTGAATTGACAACGCAAGATCTAGATTGTGGAGTTTAAAACTAAAATGAGTGGAGCAAAAATTATGTAGCAAACCAGTTTACATTGAATTTTACTATAAATACAATGCATATTTCTCAGTGCACAAAATAGTCATGCACTTTAAATACAATTTCATGGTCATGTAACTGAAATAAACCCAGATTTTGCCCAAAAACAGATACCCAGACGAAGATAAAACACAAGATCTAGTGGGAAAACCCAGCTGTGGCATCTATGGCGAACACGGTAGCACCTTATAGACCTATGTAAACCCGTGTAACCGAGCACGCGACCGCCCTCTGCCCTGGTTGCTTTTATGACTGCCCTGGCTGTGCCCTGGCTGTGCCCTGGCTACTACAAGAGTCTGGCGCCGCCACTGATCTTAATATTGGATGGATGGATCCGATTTTACCAGGGTCTATGACAACAGAGGCCATTACCCTGGACAAAAATTTGTTCGGCATATTACAGCACTCGTGAACAATTTGGCGTACAAGACGTAAGGAAGTGAGGTGCAAACATAAAGTAAAAACTACAAGAGTCATCTAATCTACTCATGCACCACCTAGAATGTGTACAGTCAGTTATTTCCAACACCCCAACTTTATACACATTCGCAAAATTAGGTTAGTCTTGTTTTTCTAACCCCATCCCAGAAGTGCTTTTGTTATGCACATCTTTACACAGTTCTTTTGTTAAACAGTCAGCAACCATGTTTGTTGTTTCAATCTGTTTAACTAGAATGTCTCCAATTGCAATTCTGTCTCGAATGAAGTGATGCTGCACAGCAATGTGCTTGGTCTTGGGTCGATATCCGGGATTTCTAGCAAGATCAATCGCCTCTTTGTTATCACAGAAAATCTCCACAACATCTGAAGCTTGAGGAACAAGTTCTTTGTCAAATCCCTGTAACCATATACCTTCTGTAGCAGCCATGCTTAAAGCCATGAACTCTGCTTCAGTTGTTGATTTTGCAACTGTTGGTTGTTTCTTTGAGTTCCAACTTATTGCTGCACCACATAGAACAAAAGTGTATCCAGTGGTTGATTTGAGATCCCTTTTGTCACCACCCCAGTCAGAATCACTAAACCTAATCAATTCTTCATTGGTTCTCCTGTACACAAGTTTGGTACTTGCAGACTGCTGAAGATATCTAAAGATTCTTTTCACTGCCACATAATGAGTTTTTCCATGGTTGTTATTAAATCCAGTGGCGCAACTACGGGGGTGCCTGAGCACCCCTCAGGGGTGACCTCAAAAGGTGACCTACGCAATTTTTCCGAATCCGATGATTTTTTTGGGTGGGAGGGTGGGGGTTCACTTTCGCTCTTTCAGTCTTTCAGATTAAACAAGCAAACGAGTTCCTTCATTGCTCTGTATTATAATTTTAGTCAAATGCATGGTTCATAAAGGCAAAACACAAGATTTCAGCGTTTAGTAGGTCTACCTGAATTTGTCCGAGTCTCGAGAATTTACCTAGTGATGGATGAAAAGTCTTACCGATTGGCACTTGTGTTTACATTACCCGACGGTTTGGTTGTCATAAATAATTATAATTTATGACGGATGCCTTTCTATCAAAATAAAAATAACAATCTGAATACAATCATAGTTGTATGTAGCATAGAATGTAATATCGTACGGTGGGACGATTTGTACCGTCACCTAAAAACCTTTTCAAAATTACACATTGACATCTTTCTTGCACCTGATGATCTAACAGAAATTTGAAATGAGACCGATATTAATTTTGCATCCGACTTGCTTTTAGCAGGCATACCCACAAAGATCGGCTTAGGGCCCTAGCCTCTAGGTGCGCCTATGGTAAAAACGGCCCTGAAGCTGACGCAACTTAAACCGACAATGTTGTAATGGGAATTAACGGAGATAATCACAACGCAAGAATACAATATTATGCTAGTTCGCAGCTAGTAGATTACGCAAGATGAATTTATGACGATCTTAGATAAAGAGAAGTTACGTGCTCTACCTCGAAGGTTAGATCTGTTACAAAGAAGGGGAGGAGTAAAGACCGGAGAACGTGACTTGTCTTTGCTATTGTCATTAAAAAATCTGCCATCAGACACTTAAGCCAATTGAGTTACACGTTATATAGACTCAGGCAATAAACAGAGCGGATCATGTGTTTTTGAAGTGGTCAATCCCATCCCAACGTTTTTGGCTCAAAAGCCCGAACAAACTGCAGGAGGGGCATCACTGATGACTGTGCGCGACCGTTGTGGCGATGGAAACATCATGGAATTGACGAAAGACTATGCGATCTGTGGACATAAAGCGATGGAGGACATGAGGTAGGCCTATATGTATGCGCATCTTGTCAATACGGACATCCATCACAAGATCTGATTGCAGGGTGACACGTAATATTTTCATCACATAAACTCTTTGAACTCATTGTATGATTACTTCGAGGATATACACGGTGTCCCAATTGAACTGATACCCTTTTTGTTTTGGCGATATACTTGTCAATGAAACTCCATAAAAATTCAGAGAATATAAGAGGGATAAATTATCAATGTTTCCTGAAACTTTTATCCAATTCTACGAGCAGAGTCCGAAGTTATGAACATTCACATTTGGGCAAAGAAAATTGTAAGTTTCCAACATGCAAAAGATAGAAAATTATTGTTTGCAACAATTGCTGTTCTTCAAAGCTGGTGTTCAAAATGTCCTTCATTAGCTCGAATGCATGCTCTAAGGCGCTTTCGCCATTCATTTATTGCATTGCCAACAATCCCTTGATCAAAACGATTCCATTCTTCCACAATTCGCTGTTTGAGGTGGTCAACGTCAAGTAGGCCTATGCGAGTTTGATAAACGCGTTCTTGAAGGACGCTCCATATCTTGTAGTCCAGTGGATTAAGATCAGGGCTATTGGGGCCAAAGAGTTGATGAAATGAACTCTGGAGTTTCTCTTAAAAGCAGACCAACAGTTTCTTATGAGGTCTACCACAACCAAAACGTTTTTTTGCAGATCCAGTAGCGTCAATTTTTGCAATCAGTCGAATCAAGGCTGCTATGGACCAGTTTCTGTTAGGAATTTCCATTAAAAACTTGTTCGTACCGTAATGTTTTTCTTCTATTAAACTTTTTTTTATTAAACTCAAAATCATCGTTGCTGAAACCATTTTTATTATTGTCCCATAACATGGAAATGACGGAAATATGACGTTATTTTTTGTTAATTTAGAAAGGAAGGTGTGCACTGTGCAGTTGCAAACAATAATTTCCAATCTTTTGCATGTTGGAAACTTACAATTTTCTTTGCCCAAATTTGAATGTGCATAACTTCGGACTCTTTTCGTAGAATTGGATAAAAGTTTCAGGAAACATTGATAATAATATTTATCCCTCTTACATTCTCTGAAATTTTATAGAGTTTTATTTAGAATTGACAAGCACATCGCCAAAACAAAAAGGGTATCAGTTCAATTGGGACATCGTGTAGTATTGGTTTTTGACTTCCTTTTTTAGGATGACCATTTTTCTAGTTTTAGTGGCCTTAGTCGAAGGTTTTCAGCACCGCCCAGTGTTTAATGTGTTGGAATTCTTCGCAGGCCGCGTTTAGATGTGAAGAGGCTACTAATAGGTCTAAGTAGGGATGATTAGAAAATTTCACACGTCGGATAGGCACCGGAGGACAACACTGAGTTGAAGACCGACACGATATAAGAAGCGAGAAGATCGATACAAGACTTGAGCAGCCACGTCGGCATGGAGTCCTTCATGGAATACTTGCCGACGGAAAAGCGAGGAACCGGTCGCTCGTTGCGATGCCACGAAGCACCGGTGGCGGGGCGCCGTCAGTAGCCGGCCTGACATTAGAGACCTTCTGATCGAAGTAGTCGGCGAAGGCCTCGGCGGAGAGTCCAGGAACCGGACTCTGGACGCCATGCATCTTTTCCTATACCCAGTCCATCCTGGAGTTGTCGTGGGACGAAGCCAGGGAGCTGGCGACGGACAGAGAGGAATGGAGACGATGCGTTGCCCGATGTACAGATCTGCACAGGATGGACTAAGTACTAAGTAAGTAAGTCCATCGTCGACCTAGCCCCAAAGAGCCGCTGGATCACGTCGTGTGTCGATTTGTGATCTCCAGTATTGATCCCCTTTTGGACCGGACAAGTCGATGCATCGATCCCAACGACTACACCCAGCATTTCCGGTCCGTTTCCAGACGTGCTATTTTGTAGCGCCGCTCGAGGTTTCGCAGAACGACACTCATAGTCCTTCTGTTCTACGAGCATGTCGCGGTTCTTATGGGAACATTGATGTGATCCGAGTTTCAGTTCTTAAGGATGTCTCTTGCATCTATTCTGGTAGAGGCCATAACTTTTATCTTTAAACCGCCGACTAAACATATTATACATTATATATTGCAAGACACTCATTTCTGCTTCTGTTTAATTGACAAAAAACCGTTTACGCGTTCAGCCTTGTTCGAGAAGCTTATCTGTATTGCCTATAGAACAAGACATCGCTCAGAAAGAACATCGCTCAGAAAAGCTGCCAAAACCTCTTGATGTTAGACTGTCAATCACCTGTCCGTAAGAAAACAGTTTGATTATTGATGAGAAGCCTGGTGGCATTTTGTATTCAATGCGATGTATTGTACATTTATTTAAATGTCGTGATGAGCTCGTAGAAGAGAATTTTAACAGAGAGAACAGAACATTTTACGAACATTTGTCTTAAATAATATTGTTATTCCTCAAGTATCCTCAACAAAATTTTTAGGTGTCTACATTGACCAACACCTGAAGTGGAAAACACACATTTTTGAAATTAGCAATAAAATTAAGAAGAACTTAGGCATTATAAAACGAGTGTCTTATCTTCTTCCACTTCATATCCTACTCTATTATACAATCATATACCCATATCTTACTTACTGCAATATGACCTGGACTTCTACATACGACTCTCATCTTAACGGTATAAGGACCCTTCAAAAAAAGGCTATAAGAGTCATAACTAAATCTCCCCCAAATTCACACACCAGTCCGTTATTCTTCGAACACAAACTCCTAAACATTGCCCAAATTAAATTTCTACAAACTTGCATTTTCATGTACAAATATTATATTAACAACCTCCTTCCACCATCATTCTCTTCATATTTTGATCCTGCACCGCATCTGATATGTACTAGAAGCAGCAATGATTTCAGACGTGTGTTTGCTAGGACTAATGTCCGTAAGTTTTCGCTTGGGGTCCAGGGCCCTACAAATTGGAACAGTTCTACCCAAAGAAATCCGCTTGGTTACATCCCTCAGCCACTTTAAAACCCTTGCACGTGCACACACATTAATTTATATCTCCTAATCTCAGTTTTGTTGTTTATTAGTTAAGCTTTAGTTAAGCTTTAGCTAAGACATGTAGGCCTATCCATATATTATTCATACTGTTAAATGTTATGTACTATGCTATTGTAATTGTAATTGTGCATTTATATAGCGCCCCTTCAAGAGAACTCCTCAGAGGCGCTCACGACCTGACACCAAACCACAATCAAAGAGAATGGTTTTCACACGCTTGCGGAAAAGGGGCAAAGAAAGACAAAGAAGTTCATTACGGAGACTAATAGGTAACTTATTCCAGAAAGACGGACCGACTATAGCAAAGCTTCTGTGCAACACTATACTATATCCATATAGGTGTGACCTTGCGCGTAATAAATTTATGTAATAATAATAATAATAATAGCGTCTGTTCTCTCCCCATCTAATCATACCCCACCATATTGTTTAACTTAATCATGGCATATAGGCCCCCTACTAAGCGGGACTTGTCCCTTCTGGAGGTGCCTATTGCTCCCTCCTCTATCTAATAAAGTTCTCTACCGAATACATTACTATGTTAAATATCAATTGTCTTGCATTATTTTCTGTTTGTTATGTTTTATTGTGGGATCAATAAATGATTTTGATTGATTGATTGATTGATTGAGAAGCCAAATTCCGCCGATATGGAAAGGTAAATAGGATTGTAGCAAACACCTTTCAACGGGTGTAATAATGGGCATTCCTGAAGATTCTATCCCACCGGTTGTTTATTCTTCTGGCAATAGGCCTACTGTAGCCTAATCACATCATAAGTTGTATCGAATTACCAATGGTCTGCTACCGTCTCTCTCTCTCTCTCTCTCTCTCTCTCTCTCTCTCTCTCTCTCTCTCTCTCTCTCTCTCTCTCTCTCTCTCTCTCTCTTGATATTGATATTGATATTGATATTGATATTGATAGCTGGTTAACGGATAGAATCTTCAGGAATGCCCATTATTACACCCGTTGCAAGGTTTTAGCTTGTAGATTTTCTTACGCGTCATATTAGGCTAAGTGTTTTCATTGGCCACAAAACCATATCCCCCTTAATATTTGTTTGTTTACTGTTGTGCGATTTGAGTTCGGAGTTTCAACTTATTAACCTTTATTGACCCAACGTTCCCAAAGTGGAACATACTATTAAAAAATGTGTAGGGACGGTAAAACCTACTGTAAGTCATGTCATAAATATTCATTTGCTTGACTAATGATGGGGGCATGTTTACATACTTTTATTTTAAGTCTGTTGCTGCTAAATATATTAATAATTTTGATGCATATTTGTCAAAAAAGACATTTATGCTAATAAATATTTAAAATTACTTTAGGTTACAAATGCATGATAATTAATTGCTATTATTGTATATTTGGGCTGAACTGTGTCTATTGTGCCTACATGATTATGGTCAAATGTTTTAATGGTAGTGCCTTATGAGTGGGTAACGCAGCTGATTTTACATATGTTCCACTTTGGGAACGTTGGGTCACTCTCGCTACTTGCATCAATATATTTGCGTTATGCTGAAATTTTCTCTGTTCCCTCCAAAATTTACATTGATTGTAATTGCTATTCTAATATGAATATAAATATTATTATGAATAGTAGTAGCAGTAGTAGTATTGGGCCTATTATTGTTGTTATTATTAGGCCTATTTTTATTATTTTATTATTGTGATTGGTTTGTTTTTGGGGTTTGAGACGCTTCAAAAATGTGCGTGAGGCTTCCTGTGGCATGATGTTTTCAATGCAAATATGAGTTCTGATAAGCCTATGTAATTGGTCCGTTCTCCTGCAGGGTGGTTTTTGTGGGGCAGGGTATGGCGAGGAAGAGATGGGTATTGGTGGAAAGGGGCCGGGTAGGCTACTGCGCGGTGGGACCAAGGTGAAAACAAAGTGAAACATTATTTTTGCCATGAATTTCATATGTTGAGCCTTTTGCCGGGTGGGGCGGCGTGGAGGGGTGGGAGATGGGGTGAGGTAGGCCTGAATTGGGGTCGAGGTGGGGTGAGTCGAACGGTTGGGTATGGGGTTGAAGTGAGCTGGGTGGGGCGAAGTTGGAAAGATTGGACGAAAAACCGAAATTTACTCAGACGGGTGGGCTATTTATGAGTGGTGTGGAGTGGGGCGTGGTAGGGGCAGAGTGGGTGGCGTGGGGGTGTGGTGAGGGCGATTGGAATATGGGATTATAGTGTGCCGTGTGCGGTCAAACTGGGAAGAAAATGTCAAGGTGAAAACAGTGAATCATTATTTTTTCATGAATTTCAGATGTTGAGCATTTTTCGGAGTCGGGTGGAGTGGAAGGGTTGGAATGAGGTGGAGGGGGTAGGAATTGGGTGGAGGTGGGCTAGGGTTGGAGGTAGATGTATGGAGCGCCTCTGAGTAGGTACCTTGAAGGGGCGTTATATAAATTACGATTGATTGATTGATTGGTTCAAGTGGGCCGGGTGGGTTCAAAGTGAGGAGGAGGGTTGACCGAGAAATCCCCAAAATTCTCCAGACAGGTGGGTCTGTGTGGGGCGAATTTGGAGAAGGTGGGTGGGGTGGGCGGAGTGGGGATTGGAGTGGGGTTTTGTGCGTTGCGGTCAGGGTAGTGGCGCGGTGAGACCGGTATGAAAACAAGTTGAAACAATACTTTTCATAAATTTCATATGTTGAGCATCTTATGGGGTGGGTTGGGGTGGAAGGGTGAGGCGGGGTGGATGGGTGGGCATGGTGTGAGTGGGTAAAAGTTAGGGTGGAGATGGGGCATTAACCTTTGTGAATCACAGATTTTGCAAAAATGTATATCTGCATCATTTGGAAAGTTATATTTTTACAAATGCATAATGCTTATAATAGTCAAAGTGACCCAGCGTTCCACTTTGGGAACATATGCATAATTCTTACATGAACTGACAAGTTTTAATTTTTTACTGATAGCCTCTATATAGGTGGTAAACTCCAACATAACGAAATTCAGAAGTGATCGAATGAGAAGTTCGGTATCTGCGATGACAAAGGTTAAGAGAGGGTCACAGAAATGGCCCAATGACTCGACATGATCTGATCTTTGTAGGCTGCTTTAGCTTTAGTTTGGGCAGAAGTTTCCCAAAATCATCCTCTCAGAGGATGTTGACACTCGCTCATGTGCAGACTGCATAATAGGCATTCAACTTACGAATCGAAACTGGCGTCTTGCTGGTCAATCCGCTGAACTTCTGCTGATGATCAATCGATTGCATGCTTATTAGTAGGCTGGACCTTCGACTAAGATTCAAAATTCCCTATTTTTCACACCCGGTACTCTGCTTCTGAAATTCTGAACAATCTTCTCAGCCAACCGGGCATTGCTTATGTGGACATCCTGAAATAGTTTTCGGGGCCTAAGAAATCAGTTTTTACTTGGATTCTCTTAACTGAATCTGGGATCGGTTCGTCCAGCTTCGCAAGGGCACGAGGGTTAGAAACTTTAACAGCTGACACCCAGTCTGCCCAGGACGAGTAGGCCTATATACTGTAGCAAGTTGTGTAGGGAGAAAAGTGGAAACATGGTCTCGAGTTTAACAAATATAAATTTAATAACAATAAATAGCTAGGCCTATATACAGGCAAAACACGATACAAAATAGGCCTACATCATACGCCAGAAAGCACGACATCCAGGTCCTTCCAGAACACAAAACGTCCAGACACCAACTCAGCAGGTCAAACGAAGACCTCCAAACGCCGAGACAAATGACGACAGCAGCAAAGTCGCCAACGAGGCGATCAGCACACCACAAACGGACGACAGGTTCAAAACGAAGTCAAACGGTGCCCTTACTACCACGCTTGATACATGTTTAACGACACTGCCCTCTCTACCAAACGAGCTAGTCGTATTTATAGTCATCACAAGTCGTCCAAAGTTCTAGCGCGAATCGCCACACCTTCTAAGCTACAGGTGGTCAGCAATGTCCGATACAGGTAGCAACAGGTGTTAGGTACGACTTGCATCTAAGAATATAGTATCATTTTTGGTGCAATAACAGGTTATGTCGACAAAGTGTTTTCTAGCAGCTGCAATGCTGCTAGAAATACACACCTCATCTGGTATAAGTCAACATACCTTGTTATCATGGGCGGAGTTTGGTTTCTGCTCGTAGATGGGCTAAATTTGTTGACGAGCGGCGTCGAAATATATTTTCCCAGGCCCAAGAAGTTGATGTTGATGACCTTTTCAAATCCTCGGTCTGAAATCTCGACGAAAAATACTAATTTTCCCGGCCAAAAAGTTGATGACCTTTTTTGTCATTCGTAAGTTTCGCGTTTGTGAAAACGTGAAAAGAACCATTTTTCGAACAAATTTCTCAGTCTGCGTCTTCTTGGCGGGGGCTAGGTCCGAGAAAAGGTAATCCTTCAGTTTAGGTAGTTTAATTATTTCACGTTTATTAACACGCTATATCATATATGTATTGGTGTTCTAAATATGTAGTCTATTGTTTGTCACTCCCTGTCGTCGTAATTTTTCGGAAGAAAGTGTCATGCCTTAAATTGGAGCTGGATTTATTAAAATGTCTTGCCTTAAATTGGAAAGAAACGGAAGCTGGATTAAGGTATTTATATCTCTTAAATGGAAGCTGGATTAAGGTATTTATATCTCTAAAATGGAAGCTGGATTAAGGTACTTTTATATGTGAAGTGGAAGATGGACTAAGGTAGGCCTATTTCTATATGTGAAGTGAAGCTGGATTAATGAAAAACGCTTGAGAAATGGAAGCTGGATGAAGAAGGTTCCTTATAGGTGAAATAGAAGCTGGATTGACGAAAATAACGTTTGAGAAATGGAAGCCGGATTAATGATAAAACGCTTCATCCAGCTTCTAATTAAGATCTAAAATCCCTTGATCCCGCTTCCATTTCTTAAGCTCTTTATCATCCATCCAGCTACAACTTTGCCTAAAAAATTCATCCATCCAGCTCCCAGTTAAGGAAGAGCATTCTCATCCATCCACCTCCAATTTAATCAAAAAGATGTTCATGAATCCAGCTCCAATTTAAGACAAGACATTTTCATCCATCCAGCTCCAATTTAAGCAAGGACATTTTAATCAATCCAGCCCCAATTTAAGCAAGGACATTTTAATCAATCTGGAGTTTTCTTACAGACAGTTTCAGACAATTATCCCATGTGATTTTCAGCTGAAATAATTAAACTACCTAAACTGAAGGATTAACCGAGAAAATATACCATTTACACGGTCAAAAATGACTCTGGGTTTTCTTGGGGGGCTTAGCCCCCTAGCTCCTGATAAACTCCGCCCATGCTTGTTATTGCACCAAACTGTTTCTGTTACACAGTTCGAGAATTGTGCATGATTTGGCATGGGGTAAGTTATGTCAACAAACCTCATTACTGCATCGGCTTTTATACAAAGTTTGAAAGGAAGCAAGACAATGTAAGTCGTCATACCGGGCTATTGCAGTACTTAGAGATATGGGCGAAATCTGCCGGGGGGGGAAACAATACCATGTTATGTCGACATAACGTTGTTTTGCGAAATGACGCTCAAAAATATTCCGATCTGTGCAAAATTCACATGGCAGATGGATTACTGTCTTTCGGACACGCTGGCATACTGTTTCGCAAGATATAGGTATGTCGACATTCCTTGCTATTGCTCCAAGCCCTTCAATTGACGATTATCTGCTCGATTAGGCCTACATATCTTCCCCTCTCCTTCTTTTCCTGCAAGTCTTACTGCAGTTCCATGTCTACTACCTTAGCTCGCCTGCAGTAAGTTGACCAGCGTACTTCGGATATTGGTGATCGTAGTTGTAGGTATCAGTGATACTATGTGCAGGTTTGAGCATAGCATTGGTAAAAAAAAAGACACGGCTCATCTCGACTCAGATCCGTTCGACGTGAACACAAGCCCAACACTATCCAGCCGTCAGCTGTACTTCATATAAAGGCAGTTGCAAGCACCAAACAGCTTAAGAAACAAGACACACGAGAACTACTTCTGTTAATGAAGGCGCTGTTGTCAACAGCACAGATCGCTACGTTCTTTGCCTCCTTTGTCTAACATTTTCTGTGGAAGACATAGCTTGCAGCCAGTGGCGGCGCCAGACACTTTTTATAGCCAGGACATAGCCAGGGCAGTCATACAAGTGACCAGAACAGAGGACGAGTCGAGCACGGGCTTACTTGGGTCTATAATTTGGCGCTACCGTGCTCGTCATAAATCACCAGTGATGTCACAGCTGTTTTTCCACAAGATCTGAGTCTTTGCCTTCGTCTGGGTTTCCGGTTTGGGGAAGTTGGTCTATTTTAGTTGCATGGCCATTATTTTTATATAATTACTAGCTGGGGTACCCGGCGATGCCCGGGAAATTTAGGATTCGACCCGCTCCGGCCACAACCCCCACCACACAACACCCCACCACACTCCGACCTCTACCGGTACGCCACCCGAGAGATTTAGGTTTCAGGCTTCAGTACTTTGGCCGCGCATACCTGACAACAACAACAAAAACTTTACTAAAATATACATAAGATTAGATGTATAACACTGCCGTCCGTTTGGCAGTAGAGAAAACAACAGAATATGCTACGCTCTTACTCTTTGCACCCCTTACCTCAGAAAACCTCTGCAGCGCTAAGTCATGAATATTCGTGTTCTATGCAGTCAGCGCGTGAAAATACATTAAGAGCGCGCTATAAGAATCAACGAGGTCAAGAAATGATGACGTCAGAAATCTGTGTTATGCGTATGCCATGGGACCCGAAAGAAAGTGCCGTCATTAGCCTGAAAGGGCAAGGTCCAACAGGGAAAATGAGGGTTTTTGCCTCCTCACCCTGGCCCCCATGGTGGCAGAGATTCACCAACCAACCCCCCAATGACCAGTGTTGGGTCGACCCTGACCCACTGCGAAGGATTGGGGTCGATCGCTTCAGTACTTTGGCCGCGCATACCTGACAACAACAAAAACCTTACTAAAAATTAATATATATAAGATTTACAACGCATGAACATTCTGTGCGCTGAGCAATATACATTATATTAAATTGAAAGAGCCTACACGTAGCGGCCTTGAATCCTTAAGCTTATAAATTAAGCTTAAGGATTCAAGGCCGCTACGTGTAGGCTCTTTCAGCGAATTTCCTACACAGCTGGATTCCATACTGCTATACCAGCGGTTCTCAACCTGTGGGTCGCGACCCCCACGGGGGTCGCCTGACGATTTGCCAGGGGTCGCCTGGACCTTCATAAATTTGTAAAATAGGCTATGCAACAGTAATTTCAGCTTTAATTACTATACACTACAGCAACCTGAAATAAACTTTTCTTATACTTTTTACATGATTCATTTGTTAGATTGCGACAGCCAATAAAAGTTTTGCCAAATTTATAGTTTTCAAATGTAAAGTCCACTTTTACCTTTCTTCTGAAAAAACAAGGGTGGTGTAAGTCTTAAACCACTTCTCTGAGCACTGAAGTCACGAGTAATTTTGCTAAGATGAAACCTTAAAATTTTACAGTGACAGTGTCCATAATATGTACCCCCTATTTAAACAATAGGGCCGACACTCTGAAGTCTTAAACCATGACTATCAGAATTGAAAATGAGCAATTTCATTGAGATAACAGCTTAAACTGCAGTCATTAGAATGTGGAAATTCAAAGAATTTAAACAATGGAGAGGGACATTTATTGAAGTCTTAACCCACGTCTGTGAGCACTGAAATCATGAGATATTTTGCTAAGATAGCAGTCTAAACTGTTATAATTATATTACAGTGTGCAAATCCAAAATTTGTAAACAATAGGGTCCGAAATTCTTAGGTCTTATACCGCGACTATCAGCATTAAAAAACTGAGCAATTTATAATTATTAAGATGACAGCTAAAAATGCAGCCATTACAGCGTGGAAATTTAAAATTATAAACAATGGGGGAGGGGAACATTCATTGAAACCTTAAACCCTGTCTTTCAGCGCGGAAATTTTGAGGATTTTTTATATGAAAAATTTAAGAGAGGATGGGGCGCTTTTTAAATCTTACACCACGACTGATGATGATGAGTTCTTTGCCCGAAGGCAGGTTCAATGGCTGTATACGCCCCTGAGGACGAGATGAGTGAGGTGATTTCCCGTTGCCTTCCTCACAGACAATTGTGGGTGAGCAACTTGTCCAAGGTCGCTACGTGGTGGCTTGAGGTAGGCCTAGATTTGACCCTAACACCCTTTGGTCACAAAGCGACGAACTTAACGCTACACCACCACTAGGGTGCATCAAACGCCCCGTAATTGTTAAAAAACTTTCAAAAGTTTTTGTCCCTAATTCACTTCTTTTCCTATTACTAAAAAAGTGTGTTTCCCAAAATTTGAGAATTTTCAGACATATTCTAGGTATCCCACCCAGCACCTGAAGTTTTACAATGGGGAACACACTGAACAGATTATGCATTATTCTGATGCAACAAGACTTTAAAGATAGGTCCAATAGTTCTTAACATTATCTGTGCTGTATTAGCAAAGAGCCATCTTCAGAAGTATTGCAAAGATTCTTAGAAGTGTACATATTTATTATTACTATTGTATAAACATTTATGTTGCGATTACATGACACATGTCAAGCGGATATTGTCATTCGGAAGTTGGCCTGCGTTTGCGCGGATTGGATTGTCTCTGCCGGTCTTGTTCCACAACTTGAAGCACATCTTGATAATGCTGTTCAGTCTTTGATGCTGACAGAAAATCCGAGCTGAACTTCACTCCTCTCTCAGCACAGTCATTGATTACGTTGAGTGCTTCAATGTTTCTCATAGCAGTTTGATAATCATTGCGGCTCCACCAGTCGGACAGCTCTTCGTTGAGGAACTGAGTGTCAACTTGTAGTATTTCAAACATATACCATGAGTCAGTCCCTGCAAGATCGGTCAGAGTTGTTGTAGCTGTGATTACATCTGGAAATTTAGGTTTCCCAAAGCCCGATCCAAATCTGTTCTGCGGCAATTGCAAGCGTTCTTTTGGCTTAACTGAAAGCAGGCGATTAGCAAGGGCACGTCGTTCAGTGTCAGGAACATTATTACTAAACAGTGTAAGTGGCACCATTTCTGCCGTTAAATACCACAAATGTCGTTTGAAGGCACGAATAGAACTCGCGGAGACCTGTGCATTCAGCAAGTCATATTGCAAGAATGATTTGTATAGCTTCAAGTCATTCCATGGCGCATCAGTCACCGAACTGCAAGTCATCCACCAAGAGCTGTAAACCAGGGTCACAAAATTCACGAAGTCTCTCACTTTTGTGACCTGACGCTCTGTTGTTATTGTGTTGCGTGGAAGCTTTGCAATCTGTTGCTCAAAAAGACATATCTTGATTGAAAAAATCATTTTGGCCATATAACTGGCCTTGTGGAGTGCTCCAGGTCGCTTGAATGTGACTTTATCTTCTTCTACTTCTCCATCAAGAAACAAGAGGCAGAGATCTGCAAATTCCTTATAGTCATCTCTACGAAAGGACAACTGTGAACTATAAATCTGTCGAAATTGTTCTCCGCAAATGTCAATGAATGGTTTCGCATTCTCACTGAACACATTATCATCGAAGCGTGATAGTCTTTCTGTTGCTGACCGATGTGTCTTGAGGAGATTGAAGTTCTTACGAAACCTTGCGAATAATACCACCTCGGGTGATTTTGAAGTCTCAATTTGAAGATCTTCAAACGCGTGTGTAAGAATTACTTCGCCAACGTGATGTCGACATCCTGACCAGAGAGCTCGACCTACCCGCATCTGAATTGTAACACAAGCAGCAGTAACGTGTCCTGTATTTGATCCGGTGGTGTCAAATGCTATGTTGACAATCGAGTCACTACATTGCCATGAGCGCAGGAGATCAATGGTCAGATCAGCAATGATGTCCCCCGTTTTTCTCTGTGATCCCATTGCATAAGATGGCACACCGAGGAACTTCAGCTCTTTTGCATTCCCAAGGCGCTCCTCCTTAATATTCTTATTTGACAGCAATGGCATTTGTTTGGAGTACCAATGCAGTGTTAAAAGCTGTGGAGCAACCCATTGCTCTTTGCAAGCCGAATCTATATTCTGTCCAACATGACGCCTGGCTTTGTCAGTCGTTGCGTGTGATGTAGAGACTTTTGTCACGTCTCCTCCAGCCTCAGATATGAGTGCTTCTGTGTAGGCTGATTGTTGTGTTGGAGTAATTTTTAGACGTGTAGCTAAGGCAACAAGTTTGGGTCGCTGTATGATATCATGAGGAATGAATGCAGCAGTTCCAGTGCGAGTTCTGCGGTGATGACTTCTCTGAGAAGCGGCTGAAGAAGAATTGTTAGAAAAATGTTCCAATTCAGATTCACTGTCAGCTTCGTCACTGTCAATTAAATCTACAACTGCAGTGACACTTTTCAGTTCATTCGTTACTTACTCACGCCGCATTGCCTCCAGCTGTAAGCGTTTCTGACGCCGTCGAAGTTTTGAAGCTAACACTTTGTCATTATTAAACCAAATGTTGCCGCTTGCCGCTAGCACTTTGCCGCCAAAACAAAACTTCTATGTTGAAACATAGAATAGTTAACTTCATATATCATAGAAAACACAGAACACTTAAAACATAAAGCTTATAGTAACTATGATATATTTCTTTCCAGCCTAAAACAAGTCCTGTTAAAACGCCATACAATCCGACAAATTCAATTAAGTAATGTATGTCGAATGATAATTATGTACATTTTAAAAAATGGAGGTGGGATACCTAAACAATTTTTTATTTTTATGCTTTTTGATCAGGGATATATTGGAGATAAAAGGAACATTTTAAGCCTAGGGACAATGCATTTTGAAAACTTTGGGGCGTTTGATGCACCCTAACCACCACGTCCCACTGTCAGCACTGAAATTACAACCTAAAATACTACCATTGAAGTGTGTGGAAATTCAAAAACATTTTGACAATTGGTAGAGGCACATCCCTTCCCAAACCCCTTTCCATGTTCGGCGCACTGATAAAGAAAACACGTATAGGCCTATGTCCCAAGATCATTAAATTTGTTGCTAATCAAAACGAATCAGCAACGGTGAAATGAGTGTTAAGAACTTAAGAAATGAAGAACTATTAACCAATTTTCATAGTAACTTATTGTTTAATAGTTGTTAGGTTTAACAAGCCGAATAAACTTATGACATTTCAACTTCAAATTACTGATTGGGTAAGGATTAGCCCTCAGAATCGCAAGAGCCAGGAAGCCTCAATTGTCAAAACCAGTTTTCTAGCATGACAATGAACAATGATAACAAAATGCAGTGAATGGGCAACTCAGTCAATTTTGCTGTTGGGGGTCGTCATAACTTTCGAAAAGTTGCCAAGGGGTCGCCGCACTAAAAAGGTTGAGAACTGCTGTGCTATACGGATTCCAAACTGCTATACCAGCGGTTCTCAACCTGTGGGTCGCGACCCCCGCGGGGGTCGCCTGACGATTTGCCAGGGGTCGCCTGGGCCCTTCAGAAATTGTTTAAAGACGTAGGCCTAATATCACTTTCAACTTTAACTAACTAAAAAACTAACTAAAAAACAAAATAATATTTTTACTTATACTTTTGCTGTGAGTTATATTATAGCAGCTAAACTAATTTTTGCCATTATAATTTTCAAATATAAATTCCCCTTTACCATTATTCTAAAAAATGAAGCATTATTCGGTTTGTTCAAATAATCTATGCTGTCAGCTAACTTATTATAGTGAGGCCTATACGTGGGCGAGGACTTGGGGTGACAGACATAGGTGCAATCACGTCCTAAAAGTTGGGGGGAACAAATAAATCACGTCCTAAAAGTTGGGAGGGACCATAATAATAAAGTTAGGGGACCAAAAGTTGGGGGACGCGTCCCGTGGGTCCCATAGGGTGGTTGCGCCTATGGTGACAGAGGGACGGCCCACTTGAATATTGTGGCGGGAAAGGTGCTGCTTGTAGGCTTATATCCCCCCCCCAATACTTCATAAATATTATTATAAATTTCTACAGTACACTAAAGAAGAAGAAGATTATCCGCTGTTTATCCATATTGATAAGAGCCCAGCTTTAAACCAGCATTACCGTGTGCATAATAAAAAAATGACATTTTGAGATGATATATATTACTGAAGTCTTAAACTACGTCTCTGAGCAATGAAATCATGAAAAAATTTGCTAAGACGACCACTGAAAGTTCCACCATTCATTCAACCACTCAGAGAATTTATATAGCGCTTTGATAATGGGTAGAAAGCATTTATTGAAGTCTTAGACCATGTCTTACAGCATTGAATTAATGAGAAATTTTCTTGAGATTACATCTTAAAATGCGACCATTGCAGCGTGAAAATAAAAAATTGAAGCAATGGAAGGGGACATTTTCGAAGTCTTAAACCATGACTATGAGCACTGATATGATGAGCAATTTCATTTGAACGTCAGCTTAAAATGCTACAAATGTAGTGCAGTTTTTTTAAAAATCGACAATGCATGGGGAGGGGCACTTAGGCCTACATTCCCTCCCAAATCGCTCCCATGCTGAAAGACTTAGAAACCCTAGACTTCAAACTACCGTATAGGTAGCTCTCACTGAATCGCAAGAGTCAGGAAACTTCACACAACTGCCAAAAGCAGTTTTCAAAATTGGGAAGTGAAAATACATAACAATAGACAACGGTAAAAACATTGAAGTAATGAAGGGGTAACTCAATCAATTTCGTTGTTGGGGTCGTCACAATTTCCGAAATGTTACCAAGGGGTCGCCGCACTAAAAAGGTTGAGAACCGCTGTGCTATACGGATATGCTTTCTCCATGACTCATCTACTTAGATGGATCACAAACTGTCACATATACGTTCTCTCAGCAATTCTCCCACCTGGACGGATGTAATTCTTTGGAACAGAAACATGGACCGCCCTCTACGGCCAACGCTGACTCGGCTGCGTCTCGTGTCTCACCTGGCCACAGGTATTCTGATTGGTCTTCTATATCTCAACATCGGCAACTATTCCACGAAGGCCTACAACAACGCAGGATTCCTATTCTTCTCATTGCTCTTCCTCATGTTCACGTCGCTCATGCCAACCGTTCTTACCTTTCCATTGGAGATGTCTGTCTTTGTGAGTGAGCTACTACTGCCACTACCACTAGCCTACTGACTTTATGTTGCTCCTAATTTATAATTTGGTAAATTCTACCCCTTATTATTACCTTTTGAATTTGATGGGATGGAGCTACTATCTTTTGGATGACAGTTTCAGTTTCAGCTGTTTAGCCTACCTGTTTGTTTGTGACAAAAAATTAAAACATTATGCCAAAAATAATTGTGTTCCTACTTGTCTGTGGGTTTATGTTTAATAGGGTGGAGTGAATGCCATAGGCAATATATTTTTTGAAAAATCCGTAATTGGCAGGGGGTGCAAAACTTGT
The DNA here is from genome assembly GCA_949752735.1 of Lumbricus terrestris. Classification (NCBI taxonomy): domain Eukaryota; kingdom Metazoa; phylum Annelida; class Clitellata; order Crassiclitellata; family Lumbricidae; genus Lumbricus; species Lumbricus terrestris. Next base: position 8,059,545 of record OX457051.1, on the reverse strand, counting down.
GTATAGATGCTAGTAATGCCAGCGTAAAATATCGTGCCTCTAGTATTATGTCTTGAGGTGCCCCAACTCTCAAAACGGATACCATTATAACCAAAAGCTTCAATTTTTCCATAATGTGTTTAGTAGTCTATAATATGCTGTAACGTCGCTGATATGAGCCGATTAAAAATCTCAATCATTATTTTTTTAAGATCACATAGAGTAATTGAGGTAGGCCTACTGCAATTGAAATTGGTTTTATTAGAGACAATCAACTAAATTTTTTCTCTCGATTTTAGCATACCTCGATTCAGTGTTCATTGTGTTCAAAGCGCTCGAAAATCTGAATTTGCATCAAACGCTTTAATAAAGCTTCTTTATTCTAATCTGGCCTAAATCCATCTCCTTAATACACACAGACGATGATGCTTCAGTTGCAAGTCTGATGCATCTTTCAGTTGCCTGGATATGACAAGGAGATTTCAGTAATTTCACAATTGTTTCAATCATGTTCTTTTTTTACAAGTTCCAGAATTTGTTCGTCCGCAATAAGCCGTGAAAGGTTCACATCTATTGGCCTCTTTCCAACTTATAGTGTCGACTTGATATAGTCTATAGCAGCAAAGTTCAAAGTTGCCACACGAAACTGTCTGATTGGGTCTTGTTTAGAGTATCCTCTGGAATGACACATCTCTAATAGACCTATGATTTGTGTCCTTGTTTTAACATTGCAAGCAGAATATTCCCAGGATGTCCGGTGAAGGTATTTCTTTGTACATGTATAACTGGATCAACAATGATATCTCGGGCATATCTTTGAAAAAGTAGGCTATCTTGAAAATGCGATCCTTTTTGAGGATGACGAGAACCTCTGTGCAGGAAAATGAGATCTGATGTGGAACGAGATTGGATCACAGGCCAATATCTTCATAATGAATTTACGAGTGTGACAAGTTACTTTGGTGGTTCAATTGATGCAACTTACATGTAGAAGCATAGAATTCTGTTAGCAATTGTGAGTAATCTTCAGTGAATTACTGAACCTGGGTTTCGATTATAGTGTAACAATGTAGCCTACCTTCCACAGGGAATTCCAAGACAGGACTGGCGTAGGCCTATTAGTGCAACATCGTGCAAATACTTCTGATCCGTTCTTAGATCGTAATTTTCAACACACGGATAGTTGTCATTTGCAATTGATGTAACGGGAACTACGGGCATGTTTTCACATACTTGGATTACGTTACGAAATGGACCAGAAAGCGCTGTAGGACCGTGCTGTGACACCATCGAGTTTCTGTAGGAGATGATCATGACATTGTCTCAGAGGCAATTTGTTTGCAGGTAACAAACAAAAGAACCACTGTAGTGGACTCAGTTATATTTCAGGCAAGAAAATAGCACCTGCCACGTTCCCAGTATTAGCATTTATTTGTGCAATCTGCCCTTATATGGCTTCAGGAGATTTCTGTACTTGTCGTGAAACAGCCTAATTATTTTCACATACTCGTTTGTGAGATATTGTTGGGATCGGGGTTCAACAGTATAATCCGCCCTTCTTCAAATATTATATGTGCCACATGTACTGCGACAACAGCCATTGCGGGATCTCGTATGGTTTTATATCAGTTCTTGCCATCATGAATGAGCAGGAAGAACTTCATAATGTCAGCACTTGAGGGAGCAAAGTTTGAGGCAATTCTGAAGGAATCTCAAAGACTGGATAACTATACTAATTCGTCCTGTTTTCGAATTTTTGGTTGCCATTCTTGGAGTTATCCCTTCAATATATAAAGTACTAGCTAAAGATAATTTCACCACAGCAAAATAACAGTGGCGAAAAACAAAATATTGTTAATATAAAGAAAATTAAGACGAAAATGCGAAATTTTTTCATTGTGTAATTTTTGGGGCACCTCAAGAAGTTAACTAAATCCAATTATATTTTACACCCAGGTTACTGTGCCCAGTGCACAACTTTTGCACACCCTGCCGATTCTGAAATTTCAAGTTCATTTTTTCACTCCACCTTATAGTCCATATAGATTGACCAATTATTTTTTGCTACGACTTCTTTTTGGGTAATTTACATAAAACTGATGTTTTCAAGATCCAACTTTCCTTCTTGTAAAAAACCGGGACAATTCTGCCATTTTGCCGAAGTCGTCGGGACACCGGGACGCACTACAAAAAATCGGGACATGTCCCGGAAAACCGGGACGTATGGTCACCCTACCCAAGGGTCTATATTGGGACCGCTTCTTTTCCTGTTATTCATTAATGACTTGTCTAATGTCTATGTCCTCATCTTTACCTAATTTATTCTATTTGCTGATGATACTAATGTCTTCCTTTCTCACCATTCCCTAGACCACCTATTTGATATTGCAAATAATGAACTAGTTGTAATAGGGGAATGGTTCAAAACTAATAGACTGTCCCTTAACATAGATAAAACCAATTTCATACCAAAAAGAAAATTGTACATGGTGTGAATAAACCTGTTCTAATTAACAATATCCCTACCACCCAAACTAATTCTTCTAAATTTCTTGGGGTCATCATAGATAGTCATTTAACATGGCAGGATCATATTTCAACTATTTCAAAAAAATTGCCAAAAATATTGGCGTCTTACTCGGGATTAAACATTGCCTCCCTAATGAAGTTCTCATTGATCTCTACTTATCTACCCTTACTTGTCTTATTGCAATATATCCTGGGGCTCCAACTATCCCTCCCGCCTTAAACCTTTGATCACACTACATAAACGAGCCATAAGAATTATTTGTGGTGCCCATTTGGGGTCCAGCACTGCCCCTCTATACTTAAATCATATGTTGCTCTCTCCACTGAGCATTAATAAATTTCAGATTTGCCTCTTTATGTATCGCTATCACCATAATTTATTGCCTAACTATTTCATAAATTATTTTACTACTGGCTCTAAAATTCATGATCATACCACCAGTTATGTCAATTTTTACCGCTGTGAATATGCACGCCTAAAAATTAAATAATTTTCAATAAAATATTTGGGTCCTAAGATTTGGTGTGGTCTCCCGACCCACATAATTTCTCCACAATCTATTTGCCTTTTTAAAAGCCGCTTTAAAAGGTTTCTCATTGTGAACTAATATTCCATATCCTACAGTGTGTCTAGAATCCACTATATGGTCACTATAGTCACTGACTATTACATGCTATTTTCATCCCTCGGTCAACAGTAAATGCTAGATCCACTTGTATTCCCACTTCCTCTCATCTGTCTTGGTCTTGGTCTTGTGAATGCACACTAAGCCTCAATTACTTTTAATTTTTCCTTATAGCTCTTACTTCTTCTATCCATTCTGCTTACGAGCTACTTTACACTATCTGCCGTCGTGATACTAATTCCTGTTAGTGGGTGCCTAGGCTAGCGGGATCACTCCCTTTCTGGGTTACCCTTTCACAGGGATCATTCACCTTTATCTGATGTTATTTGGCTCGATGTACATTGTGCATGCTAATTTTGTCAGTTTGTTGACTTGTTATTATGTTTCTTTGATCTCTTTGAACAAACAATTTGAATTGAATTGAATTTGAATTGAAATTCAATGTAAACAGTGGTTTGCTACATAATTTTTTCCACGAATTTCAATTTCGAACTCCACAATCTTCGCAATTTATTCAATACAGGAAAAGTCACTCCTCTTTGTTGAGCCATATCAACATCTCTAACAGTTAGGACCTATAATTGGCCTACATGTAGGTCAGATCAATCCTCTGACAAGTGGTCTAGTTGTCGCAGAGTATTAATGCTCTAGAACCTAGATGGTTTAAAAGTTAGAGTGTTGATGCATTGTGAAAATTTGTCCGGAAACTTCGACAACTTTAAAACTTCATAAACCTAAGTAACGTGTCTTATGTGTTCAGGGGCGGATACAGAAACTTTCGAAGGGAGCAATAGTTTTCGGTGATCTTTCCCAGAAAAATCTGGTGACCTTTTTTAGTCGTTTGGTCTAAATGTCTGGAAAATATACCAATTTTTCCTGCCAAAAAAAATGATGAATTGTTTTAGTCGTTGGTTCGAAATTTCTGAAAAATATATTACCGGTAATTTTCCGTGCCACAATATTTTTTTTGTCATCAGTCATCTGGTCGACATAATCTCTGCAAGAAATAAATTAACATACTATGACCTCTCTATTCTCGCCGGACCCATCTTTTCTCACCCGCTGCATTGATTTAATGTTTGTTGAAACCATATTAATGAGAGGCCACGTCCTATGCACTTTAGAAATAGGGAGGGACCATGGCCTAATTGGCCCCTGGATCCGCTCCTGTGTGTGTTCACAGTTCGACCCACTGCGCTTACACACTAGACATTCTATTGCGTCAGCTTATTGTCGATACGGATGTCCAGTCTCTGACAACTTTGATGATTGACTTTTTAAAGCTAAAAGATTCGACTCATTTGACGAACATTTTATTAACCCTCTTCTAAAATATCTTAAATCCAACATAATTTGAACATAGGGGTGTCCAAAATCGCTGATATGAAGAGTATGGACTTTTCTGGGGTTTTTATATATCGAAATCTGGGTTTATTTCTGAAACCTCAATGGCAGCACGGTAAACCACCCACCCTACACTATTAGCCTGTTGCCCACCGCACAGATCGCTACGTTCTTGGCCCCTTTTGGATCATTTATCAGGGATCCGTCAATATTTATTTCTGTAATCATTGTATCTCTATTGCCCGCTTTGACTATTTTTCTAATGAATTTCCAAGTTTTCTTGAAGTCATTACAGTGTTTTGCTAATTCATTGGCATAGTAAAGTTGCTCAGTTTTGACCCGAGTTGATTTATATTTATTCCGATACCTGGTAAAGATGTGCCTGTTCTTCATTGTAGGGTTTTTAATAGATTTGTTAAAAAAAATTTGCTTTTGATACTTTTTTGCGTTACGTTTTTTTGATCGTCCAAAAACGGTGGGTGGCCTCACTAAAAAGTGATATAATTTTTGTTCTGTCTCAAATATTTTGATGAAATCTGGCCATCATGTGTAGGCTAAATATGAACAAAGACTGTAAAATTTCATTTCAAAATTCTTACTTTTGGTCAAGATATTGGCAAAAAATCTAGGGGTGTTTCTTCTTTTTGGAACACCCTGTATAAGTGCATGGAAATAAATAATTGCACTTGAACAAAAGACAGAAAAGTTCCAATTGCAGAACAAAAATTTCATATTGATCAGAGGAAAACATGAGCAATGATGGTTGTTGGTATCGATGTGAAAATGACTTACTCTATGAGAAGAAGAAAAGAAAAAAAACGCAAAGCAATAGAGAAGGATAATACAGCAGCCATGTGTCTTAAGCTTTCCTTCGCTCAAGAACAACCTCTTTCCAATAATTTGGACTCAAACAGGCCATAATTATGTCAAGCCATAAGAGATCAGAAACGGAATCAAATTCTTCAACAGATAATCATCACTGATAATAATTATTATGTCAGCAGTGTTAAACAACAAAGAATCAGACGATGTACCAATTACAATAACCTAAAAAATAAGCTTATAAATGTCCAAATAACCTACGTTCACATTTAGGGCCTACCTTCATTGACTCGTGAATGCCACAGACATGGCATTTCTGATCGTTGTGCTGCTTCTCTTCTAACACTTCTAACATTATTAATTTTTTAGTAAACATAGACAAATCTCTAGGAAACTGTGATTCATTACAATGGGACATTACAATGCAATTGAGTTAAAGAACTGTCCAGATATGAAAGGAAACGAATTAAGTACCGATCAGTAATACTTGTTCAATATAATTATGTAGAGCTGTATCCAGGCCCGCATTAAGGTAGGTGCTAAGGGTGCTGCAGCACCCGGGCCCGCAGGTTTGAGGGCCCGCATTTTCGGAAATGATTTAATTTATTAGTGAGAATGCTGCAACATTAATAAATACAAAGTCCAAGACATTTGCCAAAGTTCTCCCACGCCTCAAATTTATTAGCTCGACCTAACAGTTTATGAATTGGTTTAAATCGCAAGAACTTATTACTATTGTATGCGGAAGTAGGCCTATGACACTTCCACAGTGATGTCATAAAGTAGGCTACGCATGTCAATCATTTTGACTGGCATATTGAAATAACAGAAACAAAGTTAGAAGAAATCTTATTGGTCAATTCTTAATTTCTTAATTAAACCTATAGTTTATCATTTTCTTCTCTATTTTTCTGCCTCGTAGGTAGGTTGCCGACGTCGCCACTCATCTCAACGTTGGGCCTCTTCTTCGAATTTTCCATTTCCATTTGTTTTCATCCAATCCAGCACCATCTGTCATGGTCCTCCTCTGTTCGCTTCCCCTTCATTTTTCATTCGACGACCGCATAGGCGTATGGGACATTTCGACAGTGGGGGGCAAAAAAAATATTTTGCCCGAAAAATCTGACGACCTTTTTTTTCATAAGCCCAAAATTCTTAGGGTTTTCCCATCTAAAAATCTGACGACCTTTTTTTTAACCCTATGCGTGCCCGAAAAAATTCTCTCGTACCTGATTCGCCCAAAAAATTTCCGATATTTTTTTCCCCGTCCGTGCCTCTTTTGCCCGAAAAACACATTTGCCCGAAATTTGGGGGCATTTGCCCCTCTGCACCCCCGCCTCGTACGCCTATGGACGACCGTTCTTAGTAGTGAGACCTCATGCAGTCTGTGAACGAACTTCCATGTCTCTTCTTTACTGTGTGTACTTAATCAGGGCTCTTTTTTCTGCTCCCATCATTCCAAGAAGATCATGTCGCTCTTAGAGCGGTTTACCGGGACATCATTGAAGTCTGCGAAAGAAATAGGATGTTATATTTTATTAGTCCTAAAATAGGAAGAGGAACTTATAATTAAAATATAAGAATTTTTATAAACTGAACAGAAAGCGAATAACAGGAATCCTGAGAAACGGGTGTTAAAACATTGATATAATTTTATGGAGTGTGACGCTATAAATTATGGACCAGAGGCATCGACCTCGAGAAAAATTGATATAGAGTGGCCTAAAGAGAGAATGGATGGAGAGAATGGAGGCTATCGAATGTAGGCCTAGATTTGGGAAACAATAAAAAAAATCAACTGAATGGAACATAACCAATTAACCATATTTTTAACAAATTAGGAAGTCGTTCGTTCCTTCTGTCACTGTAGACCTAATAGTGTCGGGAACTTATCCTTAGAAAATAAAAATACCACAGGAAAGTAGGCCTATCCTTAAACTTTACACCGTTACCATACATGGTATAATTATATGCTTGGTGGACCGGTGGCTGACAGAAGAGGGGCCCGCAAGGTTATTACAGCACCCGGGTCCACACTAACGTTATGCGGCCCTGGCTGTATCACGTGGCATTTGTTCACCAGATCTAGTTAGATCTTGCCTTTAACCCATTTACCGCCGCTATGAGAAATAGCCACCGTATCAAGCTGCGGCTGATAGTATATCATTATGATGCCTATAGACTTCTGAGAGTGCAATTTTATTTAAATTATTTGTTCTGACCTAGTTTCAGGACGTTGCGTTTTCGCAACAACGGCAGGAAAGGTGAACTTTATCTATGCCTGTATAAAGGTGGATGTGACTATGTATGTGCGTGTGTTTTCCAGAATGTACGCCCACAGTTTCACAGCTTTTGACCCGAAACCTTGCACCGGAACAGAGGGCCGCCAGGGCCATCCAGTGGAGAGACTGGCTTTTACCCCCCTCAATGTAGGGGGGAGGGTGGGCGGCCGGAAAAATAACAAAAATATCGCTGTTTCCACATCTTCGCCATAGTTTCACATCTAATCTGAACCTGACAGCTAGACCGAGCGCCCCACGCAGACCTCGCGCCCAAAAGGTCCCACCAGGTTGGGGTGGGCGCTAGGTTTCTGGGTGAACCAAAACTTCTACCTCGAATTTCATGGGTAGCACCGGTTACTTCAGAGGAGAGGATGGGGACTCCGTGGGGTGGGAGCGAAGTAGGTGGTGATTGGTGCGGTGGGGTGTGGTGGGGTGGTGGTGGAGTGGGGTGAGGTGAGGTGGTGGTGAGGTTGTGGATGGCGGTTGGTGTCAGTAGTCACAAACCTAAATTTACTGAATAACACTATTGACACCAGAGCGGTGGAAGCATGTTAGGACGGGGACAGGCGTGGATGGTAGGGTGGGGCTGGATGGGTACGGAATGGGGTGGGAGAGCGTGGAACTGGATGGGATTGAGAGGGCGTGGTAGTGGGTAGTGGTGAGAAAGGAAAACCGAAGCTATCCGAGGTATACGTCAACGCCGGATACCCCAGAGAGTTACGGGCTGTCTGGAGGCTGTGTGGTTCACTCCGCCCGTAGTTGGTGCTGGTGGGGGCTGGTGGAGCGGAAACCCGAAATTTCCTGGGCAACGCCGAGTACCCTGCAGGTATTCTTTGTAAGCAATCGAAAGTTCATATAAGTTTACATGAGTTACTACATGTACTGTACGTGCCATAATGCGTAGGCCTATAGCGCATCCCGCCGAAGTTGCGAAAACGCAACATAATTCGTATAGCGCATTCCACCGATGTTGCGAAAACGCAACATTAAAATTTCGCAGGATACGTTTTCAGCATGCAATGAGATATACATTTAATAAACAAATGACGTTAATTATTCACATTAGAATTCCAATCGGACAGCTTCGCTTCTCGGAAATATTAACTTGTTATGAGAAAAAAAATTATTGAACAATACCCCTAAGCAGGTGCCAAAAGACCAAATTTTGACAAATTCAAAAAATATAAGATGACAATAAATAACATTAAATTTCGTAACAGCATACTTAGTAAACACCCATTAAAAATTAGAAAAAAATGGATTTCTGCATTTTTCTCTCGTTAATTTCTCCACAATTTTTAAGCAGTAGCCTACGTTGCGTTTTCTCAACGTCGGCGATAAATGGGTTAAAAGCCACCTCCTGTTTGCCACTCAAGCTGGTTGACAACAGCAATAGAATTTTGAGATTATAGGAACTGAAAGTCTAAGTGATAATCTGTTTATCATGAGAGTTTATACATCAGTCTGGTTTCATATCAAGACAAATTCAGCATGCAGTGAAGGTTCCAAGCATCTGCGGAGGATGATAAAATATTCCAGATACTGCAGCATTATTTACGAAACATTGCAGACGAAGTTATTCAAGGAAATTGATATTTCGCCATGCAGAAAATAATACTACTTGTAATGTTTGTCCAAGGAAAGACCTCATAATTTTTATTGGCAAACTAGCATAAAGATGAATTCTTGCTACAAGAGTTGAAAATGCATCATTAACAAATATCAGAAAATTTCGATAAGATGCTAGGGCTGCCAATCGTCCCGGATTCGCCTGGACAGTCCCGGAATCGACCCACTGCGTCCCGTGTCCCGGATTGATCTCAAATTGTCCCGGAATTTGATCCAGATATCCACTTAGCACAATTATTGTTCCTATTAATTTTTGCTTACTAAACTCAGCCATTTGTACAATGATTACTAGAATAGTTGTTTCAACTATCAGAACTTCTGCTCTCTATCAGATCTATATTACATTGTTGGCTGAACATCGGGAGTTAAAGTCTTAAAAACTTTACAAATCACTGACATTCGGTTTTCGGTTTAGCATATTGTGTCCAGTTTTAATGCTTTTTTGCGAGAGAGCGTTCAGCATCATGAACGATCTGTTGTCTAACAATCGCAATTAGGCCTACCTGAGCACCGAGAGTTCACAAACCTTATTAAAGCACAACTGTTAGCCTGACATGTGCTGATTTCTGCGACTTTGTGTCCAATATTCTTAACGCACAAGAGTAGGCCCCATAATATATTGAGTATAGGCCCTAAGTTTAATGTCAATTCAGCTCTCCGGTCGCAGACCTATATATTAGCCTAAGATACCTACGAACCTCCCTCAATTTGGGCTCATAAGTCTTACTCTGATCAGTTCAGTCTAGGTGACTGAAGTTTAAAATGCTTCTTCTTGAGGTTGATTCTTGTCTTAAATTTAGGCTAGAAATTATGTCTTTTGATGATTTGTCCTAAATTATTAAGGATTTTTTTAGTAGATTGTCGATGTAGATTCTATACTGGGCTGATGCAACTTTTGTTACATTATGCGCTTCTGTGAAATCTGTGGATTGTGTAAATTGGTAATGGCACATCGAGTGACTGAAGGCGTCCCGGAATGGCAAAATCAAAAGTTGGCAGCCCTATAAGATGCTCTTATCTTACTCAACTTTCATCCTGAAGATTATACTGACCAAGTCGAATGGCAAATGATAGGTCGATGTGAGCATGTCTCATGAAACAAGTTGCAGACAAGGATGTAGCAAATTATTGTGTAAAATCAAGCAGTGAGCCTAGGCCTATTACACAGGTAGACCTACATAAAATAGTTCAGTATCCATGCCACACCCAAGCGACAGAGCGATCATACGTCATGTTGCAGAAGCATCGGCACAGGTCAGTGGTTAAACTTCAACAGATGGATTCATTCGGGCAGTAATAGCATGAAAAAATAATGAAACTCTTTACACTAAATCAGTTTTGCTATAATTTTGATATAAGAGAAAACTCTTAAATTTAGGTTTATTTTGGAATACGAAATATGATAGTTAATTATGCTATCACTATGCAGCATTGCAACAACTGTTTGTTATCCCAAGTTGCCCATGGCTAGAAGAAAATTTTTACGAAAATTGCAAATTTCGTCAAAATTCTTCGATTTTCTTGATCGTTGGGGCACCACTCAGAAAAGGAATAAGTTCAGCATATCTTGCAAAGCAACTATCCATATCCAAACACAACTATTGCACACCAGGGCACTTTTGATTTCTGACAAAAATGTTTTCACCTTTGTATTCACTCCACCTTTGTAGGCTACAGTAAAGAATACAGGTGATTTAAATTTCAAACAGCTTTATTATTATGCGCTACAGATAAAAACTTATAAACAAATAGTCGTTAAGGCCAGTATCAATCGTTGACATATTCACCAGGGCGTTTATATTGATAACTCTTAGTGCAAAGAATACAAAATACGATAATGGACGCAGAATCGGCTAACTATAGGCCTATGTTTTGTAGCTGTTTGTCAGTAGGCTATAAATCCAACGAGTGCAATGTTTGTGCAAAAATGTTTTGAACGGTCGCTCGAAGGAGTCGAAATATTCGCCGTATGTCGAATTCTCTAGGCAAACCACGATCCAATGTTTGTTAGGCTTGCCATATTCGTCTCAGTCGTCTGTATCACAAATTAGTAGCAATCACCATAGGTACATGGCTGCACGCGAAAACGCCCAGAAACATGGGTGCGCACTTTGAGTAGGCCTATCTTCGAAGAATAGTTTCTATTGTAATGCCATCCATCTCCAGCTAGTATAATCGGGAATGACGTTTCTTGATCGGTATATTTCAAGAATATTTTCAAACTCGTCAAAGGCAATGACGTTTGTAGTTGTTTCCATGGCGTGAGCGATTTTCATATCAACCCGTATGTTAACAGGCTTGACGAGGTTGAAATGGCCACCTTCAGCCAAATCTGGCGTCAAAACAAAAGCGTAGAGACAATGAGCATGAGCGTAATCCTCTCTATACTTATCTCATTATTCTGTCCCTCTGCCACTTGCCAGTGACATAAAGAGCGAAGGAAACGCGTTAACGAATTGATAAGTTGCAAAGTTAGTTTCAAACGATTTTATGGACTGTTGTTGTCCATCTAAATATACTTTCAACAATTATTGATATAGGTTCATATGCTTGAAATTGAAATGATTCATCGTGTAAGCCGTTGAATGCATCGTTATCAACGCAGCCGAAAACTATTCTGGTAAGCAGCTGACCGGTGAAAAGGCATTCCTGCGTCACATCCAGATTGCATCCAGGTACGGTGAATGTATTGCAAACAACTCGCCGAATGGGAAATTTCAAGTTTCCAATCTCTAGCCCCTTAGCATGAGCGAGAAACACTGACGGGCTTAACTTTACTTTTCTGACACATAGCTTGCAGTCCAATATTTGTACTTTGCATGCACCCTGCACCAAGGACAAGCAGACTGGATCTTTATTTCATACGAAACGTATTTTTATATTAATATTTTGCTAAAAAGCGCTCTTGGAAAAGAGATCGCTGTGAATTCTTCCCTATATAGGCTATATGGACAACACTACTTTCGTCTGCCAGAGTAATACGCTTCTTAAACTCAATTTTCGTGCCAGCGTCATCATGCGGATTGGCTTGTTCGAAGCGCATAGCCGTATCTCTGTAAAAGAGAGCGGAGGTGAATTTCGATTTTTTTTAGTAGAACCGCCATAACCTATAATAGTTTCCAAATAGCTGCGATATGCATACGTATTGTTTGACGAAGTGAAAACAGTGTCGTTTAAAGCAATATCGACTTCAGAAATGAGAGGAAGAGATTGGCGGGACCAACATGGTCACCAGCATCCGTAGGGTCGTTATTCGCCCTTACGATAGATGCTCTGACATACAACTGCGTGGTCGACAGATCCAGGTAGTTTTAACCGGCTCCTCTAATACTGAATTGTTTAGGAGTGCCCTGCGAAATGGTTAGGCCTACTATTGGATTATATTCTGCGTACGACCCGGCTTCTGTGCAGGTTTAAGTTGGAGGAACGCTAAAAAGTTCCAGCTCACTCTTTGCACACTCGCAAGGCTGAGGATGTAGGCTACGAAGGCCATTATTAAACTCGACCAAATGTATCTTCACTAAGTCTTTACTTATTTCTTCTCAGCGAGCGCTTACGTCTTTTGCGACCGCTTCCACTTTGCATATTGAAATGGTTGGAACTTGTAAACACTTTTATACCTTCTGGCACGCGTCTTCTAGTAGATCCTATAAACTGGTCGCCGTGGGCAACGTCGTTGGCAATCTGAAGCCCTGTTCTCAAAACTTGCTTTCCATAGGCGGATAGTTGGTCCGAACTTTAGGGGGACGGACGAGCGACCGAAAGATGTATGTATGCATGCATGTATGCATGTGTGTATGTATGATGCATGCATGTTTGTAAATATATGTATGTATGAATGTATGCACTAAGGCATGCATGTGTGCATGCATGTATGTAATTATGTGTGCATGTGTGTATGCATTTATGTATGCTTGTATGTATGTATGTATTCATCGTGAATATCTGCTTCGACTAATATAATAAGTCCATTAGTCGCTGACAAAGTATATTCAGAAATATCGATTTGCGTTGTAAAACATTGTCCCACTTTTTAGTTTATTTTGAGCACTTCCGGTCATCAAAAGTCAAATTAATTGGTATGCAAAAATAGCCCTGGATGTCCTCTAAAGAATGACAGAATCTACTTCTCTGCAAAGATAAATTATGGATACGTTATAATAGAAACAACATGAAATTTTTACGAAAATGAAATCTGTTTTTATATATTTTAATTTAGTTTGAGCACTTCCGGTTGTCAAAAGACAACTCAATGAGCATGGAAACGTAGCCCTACATTTCCCTCTATAGAACGGTATAATGTGTGTCTCTTCGTATTAAATGACGGATAAGATGTTGTCGATAATCTAAGGGGTGGTATCCACCCCTCTGGTACCTCGTGTATATCGAGTATAACTTTTAACCCATTAGTGCCTGATTTTTCAAAATCATCTCAAAATATAAAAACTTTGTTGCAAGTGATGAGTTTAGACAATACCTAACACAAATTGTGCAAAATTTTTGCTTTTGATGCTTTAGGAGCAAGTTTTTGAAGCGTCCCATTTTTGGGGACGCTAGGCACGAATGGGTACGTGAAGATTTACATAGTCATATGTACAGGTTATATCACTCAAGACTGTTGTTACAGTCGAGTTAAGAGAACATATAAATAATTTGTACTCAGAATCATTCAAAATCAAATGTATAAGCAAAATTTCAACAAAAAATGGCATGCCTGAATACATTTATTTGCAAAATTGTTCACATTTTGAAATGAATTGCTTACACGCATCATATCATAATAATGCTGTCCATGCCTTAGATCAACATCCTATATCAGTAGCAACCAACACTGTTACAGAAGACTCATAAAACAGTTACATGAAGCATTATAGCTGTTTCAAGTGCTAAAGTGCTTTAGACTGGTTTTGTGTAGTAGATTGTTGGCCTAACCCTCTTTATGTGGACCGACATTTCATTTTTCTCAAACTTTCCGCACACTTTCATTCGCACAATGCATCTGAGTTCCAATAGATGGAGTTTAGTGCTAAAGTGCAAGTGAACACACTTTCTGGTTCATACAGTCAGCTTTCATTCCGTAATAGAAACAGCTATGTGTTCAGATCCATGCACTGGCCCTCACTTTTCTATATTGAACAGCTCGATCAAAGGAAGTGAAAAATCTTCACCTTTGTTGGCTTGTATCGTCTCAATAGTGGTATATTTTGCTCATCTACTGTAACAGTCTCAGAGTGGTAAAGAAAGTAGTCATAGTAGTCTACAAAACACAGTGGTTGCAATGAACCACCCACACCAAGTTGAGGACTCAAGACCCCAACTCCATTATAGGTCTGACTGAGTAAAGTAGCCATGTGGTGTATTCAACGAACAGTCTTTGTAGGCAACAAGGCTTAGATGCAGTCTGAGAGTGGTAAAGAAGTGGTGAAATGACCACTATTTGTTAGTAGGAATCAACTGAATTGACAACCAATATGCCTCCTGACTAATTTAGGGCTCCAGGCTTTGGATCCATATACCAACTCATCCGTATGTATGTGAATCAGACCAAAAGCCGAGTGGTGTATTCAACATAGTACGATGCCAATGACTGCCATTAGGCCAACCTGAAATTGTAGTAGGCCTAACTGAAAAATGCTACAGGAATGTTATATTCAGCACAATGCACAATGACATTTCTTGAGCTTGGCTGATACCTTAGAAAAGAATGACAAATTACATAGCGACTAATATTTTTCCTTATTTATTTCAAATAAATTATAATAAATTAAATTATAAAATTTAATTTTCTAGCAACTGCATACATCAGAATGAGTGCATTTTTACCATTATTTTGCACTACATTGTATAGGCCTAGCAGATCCTGGGCGATTTCTATACATGTGAAATATTCCTGTAGGCTATACATGTATACATAGGCCTAATGTAGCCTACAGTTCAAGTTGTCAATAAATTTTTGAGTCAAATAACATCATATAACGTTAACTCTTACTGCGAGTGATAATTCAGCTTACAAACCGCCGTTTATACTTCTTTTCAAACAATATCTGACTAAAATACCACACAAGAAGCAAAACTGCATGTATTGAACTTCACGTACTCATTCGTGCCTAGCGTCCCCAAAAATGGGACAGCGCTTCAGTGATAAAATGCATATATTATATTTTAGTCAAATGAATTTGATCTAATTATTTATTTAATAGTATATACTAGCCTTTGTGAAACCAAAGACAGATCTGTAGAAATATGCACACATTTTTTTTAATAAGACGCGGAAAGTCCGCAATGTTTACATTTGCTAAAATAGGTAAATGGCGTGATTAAAATCACAATTTTCAGTCCATAAACAATTTTTGGTGCGCATTTTGTGCCAGAATCACTTTATTGGCATGTTGGCATGACGGCTATTACATTAAATTGCATCTTCAATGCATATTTAATTTTATGTGAATTTTTGAATTGGTGTCCCATTTTTGGGGACGCTAGGCACTAATGGGTTAAGTGGTATGGAGTATTATCACAAATTTTACCTCAAATGTGTGCAAATGAACCCTCTACAGCTACTTTAAATGTCAAAATTTTATTCCAAACGAAACAAGTATTATTTGGGAAAACCTAGGGGTGGATACCACCTGTCCCTTGGTAGCCCGAGGGTTAATGAAATTGCTCAGTTTTCAATGCTGCCAGCCATGGTGTAACACTTTTAAGTGTCGCATCCAAATTGTTTACATTTTTTTATTTCCACACTGTGACCGTATCTTTTTACACTGTCATCTTCACAAAATTATTCATGATTTTAGTGCTCAGATACATGGCTTTAGACTTCAATAAATGTCCTCTCCCATTGTATAAAGTATTTTCAATTTGCAAACTGTAATAGTAACATTTTAATCTGTCATTTTAACTAAATTGATCAATAAGGATAAACAGTGGATAACACTTCAGAAAATTATGATGGTATGTCTGAAATATTGAGGGGGATATAAGCACCACCGTCCCCCCACCACGAACTTTTGGAGAGGACCGTTCTCTGTCCCCTATGTCTCCGCCCCTGTATGTGCATTGTGTGTGGTCTTTTCATGAGACGGCTATCTGAACCCGGTGTTCTACATTATTCCAAGAGCGTGGAAAATATAGTTCTGCCAGGCCAACTTCCCAGTCCCTAGACAGGGAAATGCTATTTTCCAATCTCGTTGTAAACCGGGTAA
The DNA here is from genome assembly GCA_949752735.1 of Lumbricus terrestris. Taxonomy (NCBI): domain Eukaryota; kingdom Metazoa; phylum Annelida; class Clitellata; order Crassiclitellata; family Lumbricidae; genus Lumbricus; species Lumbricus terrestris. The sequence continues at coordinate 8,043,129 of OX457051.1, read as the reverse complement.
CCGTGTTCTTGGCATAATACCGCATAGGGTTGTTGCCCGGCAGGGTAAGATAAAATGCGACATTGCTGTTCGTATACTTTGACAGAATGTAAGAAATTGTGACTATGCGCTGAATATATTGTGAGTGTTAGCTACCTATTACCCCTCTGGGCTTCCTTACTTGGACTCTCCTTGACTATGTGGGAGTTGAGGGAAGGGCAGGGCCTATTTAAAGGGCTACTACTGTGGGGGCTTGCTTCTTGTCGTGGGTCTACTCTGTGGTGTGTGTTCGACTCCTGTTGAGCGTGGCGTGTGGTTCGTGTTCTACGACGTTTGTCTTCTTCGATTGCCGTCCCACCTCGTTGGTGAACTGGCCTACATCCGTCTTCCTTTGGGCTCCGTTAGCCTGGTGTGTCTTCACGTCAGCTCTGTCGAATCAGCTGTATCGGTCGTACTTCATGTCAGCTTTGGGTAACGTTAACCTACTCCTTGTCAGACTGCTCTGTTATTGAATAAATCGATGTTATTTTACATTACGGACCTGAGTATTACTCATCATCTTCTAGACTAGAGCAAGTGAACCCAACAGATGGGGTCTCTCGGGATTTTTTTCACGATAATTTGAAATTTGCGTCAAAAAAGGGGCGTTGTTTCCGTGAAATTTAGCGAATAGTACGGTGGTAATTCCGTTGGAAAAGTGTTATATGGTGGTTGGCCGTGAAGACAGGTCAATGGTTGTTGTTTTTGGCGAATTAGGTCGGGAAAATTAGTGCGGGAAATTTCGACGTTTTGCGACATTGAGTTTTGCGAGTTTTGTAAATTTGGTCGAGACAGTTTTGAAGTGAGCTGTCGTGGGTGAATTTTTTGCGCTGTGCGTTGGTCTGCACGTCGAATAGTCGACAGGGCGTAGAGGTAAAATGGCGTCGTTAGAGGAGGAGTTAATTCCTGAATTTGGGGATGTCAGAGACATACCAAGTGACACACTTCGACTGGTGAGTGAGACATATGGTGAGGATGTGGAGGACGTGTCTAGGTCACAGGTGAGGAGAATGGCTATGAAACCATTGTCACCGAAATTGGGTAGTGCAGCTTGGAAACTTAAGGCACAGGCTAAGAAAGAGGAGGCCGAGTTAGAGCGCTTGCACTTAAAAGAGGACAGAGAGTGGGAGAGAGAGAAGGAGCGAATGAGATTCGAGGAGAAGAAAATGCAAATTGAAGCCGAGAGAGAGGAGAAGAAAATGCAGATTGAAGCAGAGGAGAATAAATTGAGGATTGCAGCAGAGGAGAATAAATTGAGGATTGAAGCAGAAGAGACGAAAAGGAGATTTGACATGGAGGAGAAACGAATGAATATGGAATTTGAGAAGCAGAGATTAGAAATGGACGGACGGAGGATAGAAGGAGGTGGTGCTGTCGAACGACCAGCGCATGGAAATGAGGATTTGCGTTTTGGGGCAGCTCTGAAATTTGTGCCAAAATTTGATTCGGCCGATATCGAACATTATTTTGCGGCGTTTGAGCAAGCAATGACGTTGCATCAAATTCCGATGGGAAAATGGTCGTCCCTCCTACAGCCACAGTTGTCGGGGAAGGCGGCGAAAGTTTTTGCGGCTTTATCGTTGGAGGAGTGCGTCCAATATGATATTGTGAAGAGTGCGCTATTGACGGCGTACGAACGTATTCCGGAATTTTATCGAAAGAAATTTCGGGGGTTGCGAAAAGAACCGAGGGAAACGTATGCGAATTATGCATTTCGACTGCAGAGTCCTTTTCAGAGATGGATTGAGGGTACAAACTCGTGGGAGGAGTTAGCAAAATTTAAAGAGGTAATTCTCATGGAGCAGTTTGTACAAGCGTTACCTATTGAAGTACACAGGTGGCTGATAGATAAGAGTCCTGATACTGTGGCAAGTGCTGCACGTTTAGCGGATGAATATGCAGTGTTATACAAGCAGGGGCCGAACCATTATTCTGGGGGGTTCCGCAGGGATTTTTTCGACCGTACACGAGGATTCTCATCTGATGAAAGTGAGAAGAAAGATGTATGGGAGCGTCAAGGCGTGGGGTACAAGGATGGTACGCGTCGTGATACAAATTGGGGTAGACGTTCGCCTCAAAGAGGAACGTATGGGTTTAATAAACCTGTGCGGGAAAATGATGACGTCACTGGTTTTGGGGAACCGGTCACGTGCGCATTTTGTAGAGCGCCAGGTCATACGAAGGCCAGTTGTTGGAAATTAAAACGAAAGGAGGGGACTCAAATGGAAAATTGGAGGGGTGCGAAACCTGTGGGTTTGGTTCAGACTGTTTCGGCGCCTGTTAAACCACAGAGTTTTCCGAAGCCAATTGAATCTGTTGATAAACTGTATGCACCATTTTGTGTGATTGGATGTGTAATTGATGATGAGGGTGCACGAAAGGAGGCGGTATTCTTAAGGGACAGTGGAGCGCTGCAGTCTTTGGTGTCTAATGAATGGTTGAATGAGCATGAGTTTGTACACATGAATGAAACGAGGTTACTCAGAGGTATATCTGGTTCTATTGTGGAATGTCCTCTGGTGAAAGTGAATGTTGATTGTGCATTTGTTCAAGGTGAGGTGTTATGCTGTCTAATGAATTCACTTCCAATGGCTGGGGTGCATTGCATTGTGGGTAATGATACAGCGCTGGCAGGACAGGTGTTGGAGGTCGCGGTGACGACTCGTGCACAGGCTAGAGCACATGCACTGAGACAGAGTGAGAGGGAGACGGCGGTGTGCAGTGAAGCGGCGCCCGAGCAGTCGGAGATAGTGGGTCAAAGTACGGAGTCGGCCGACCAAGAGCGAACGCCAGGTGAAATAATTGACAGACAAGTTGAACGAATGAATTTCGATGAAGGCGACTTATCGAGTTTATTTGCAGCGACAGAATCTGTTGTGGCAGAAAGATCGGAGCTATATGTTAGCCGACAGGAATTAATATTGCGCCAGCGCCGGTGTCCTGAATTGAGACCATTGTATGCACAAGTCGACGAGACGGTGTCTGTCGGTGGGCGTGTACAACCGTATGCGTTGGTGGACGAGGTCTTGGTGCGTCGATGGGAGGAGAAGTGTACACCATTAGGAATGGGTGTGGTACAAATAGTTGTGCCTCGTGACTTAAGACAGAAGTTGTTGCATGTGGCCCATGATATACCAGCGGCTGGGCATTTGGGTACTAGAAAGACACTGGATCGGTTGACGAAGCATTTCTGGTGGCCTCATGTGAATCGAGACGTTCGTGAGTATTGTCGTTCATGTGATGTGTGTCAACGCTTAGGCAAAGGAAACAGAAATTATAGGGCGCCCATGGTCAGTATGCCTGTAATGGAGGAAGTGTTTCAACGCTTGGCAATGGATATCGTAGGCCCATTGAGTGTATGTGAGGGAACGGGGAATAGGTTTATTCTCACGGTCATTGATTTGGCTTCCCATTTTCCATTTGCGTTTCCGTTGAAGAATCATACGGCGCAGGATGTGGCTAAATGTTTGTGTGAAGTTTTTTCGCTTTTCGGATTTCCGAAAGAATTGTTATCTGATTGTGGCTCAGAATTCATGTCTGATTTGATGCAAGTGTTTGTGCATGAATGTGGTATTGTGCAGTTGAAAACTAGTCCTTATAGACCACAAACGAATGGCTCGTGCGAACGCTTTCATCGTACTATGAAAGATATGTTGAAGGCGTTGGCTGAAACATATCCGGGTTCTTGGGATGCAATGTTGCCGTGGATCTTGTTTGCATATAGAGAGGTTCCGGTACAGGGTACTGGCTTTTCTGCTTTTGATTTGATGTATGGCAGAGATGTGCGTGGCATGTTGCAATTGATGAAGGAAGAATGGTTGGCGAAAGATGTTGTACATGAAGTGTCTGGCAAGAACGTGATTGACTATGTTTTACAATTACGTGAACGTATGCGTGTTGGATTGAAACTTGCTGGTGAAAATGCTGTTGATGCGAAAAGTAAATCGAAGCAACTGTATGATAAGCAGTCACGTGCTGTGTCTTTTGAGGAAGGTGAAAAGGTTTTACTCTTGATTCCGTTGGTGGGTAAACCTTTACAGACCAAATATTGTGGACCGTATGTGGTTGTACGTCGACTTGGTCCGGTCGATTATTTAGTGAGTACCCCGGATCGAAGAAAAACGGAACGGGTGGTACATGTGAATCTGATGAAGCGATATGTGGATCGTATGGATGTGGTGTATGAGCGACCGAATGAGGAGGTGGTGGCTTCTGTGTTGGTGGTAAATCCGGATGTGAGGATGAATGATGTGACTTTAGAGGATAAGGTCTTACAATGTGAAGTGTCTGCTGAATGTCGTGCGGAATTGCGGGATGTTTTGCATGACTTTGCACATGTGTTTAGTGACGTACCGGGTAAAACATCTATGGTGTCTCATAGAATTGATTTGGTTGAAGGTGCTCGCCCTGTTCGACAATACCCTTACAGGTTAAATCCTGAGAAAATGGCGAGGGTGGATAAAGAGGTGAATCAGTTGTTGGAAGCGGGGATAATAGAGGAGTCCGAGAGTCCGTGGGCAGCTCCGATTGTCCTGGTGCCTAAGCCAAACGGTACAGATCGTCTTTGTACAGATTTCAGGAAACTGAATGGATTATCTGTTCCGGATCCATTTCCTATGCCACGGGTGGAGGTGTTAATTGATCGAGTGGGTCAGTCACGGTTTATAACAAAGCTGGATATGACTAAAGGTTACTGGCAGATCCCGATGCATCCGGAGTCAGTTCCGTTAACTGCGTTTGTCACCCCGAAAGGGCATTACCAATGGAAATACATGAGTTTTGGCCTGAAGAATGCTCCGGCTTCGTTCTCAAGGTTAATTACGAAAGTGCTGAATGGATTGAATGAGTTTTGTGATGCTTATTTAGACGACATCATCATTTTCAGCTTAGCATGGTCGGATCATTTGGTTCATTTGCGAAAAGTGTTATCTCGAATAGCTGATGCTTGTTTAACTCTGAATCTGGCTAAATGTGTCTTTGCTAATGCGTCTGTGGATTTCTTGGGTCATCACATTGGGATTGACGGAGTTCAGCCAAGGTTGAAGAAGGTGGAAGCGGTGTTGAAATTTCCTAGGCCGGCTACTAAAAAACAGGTGCAATCTTTCTTAGGATTAGCGGGATACTATCAGAGGTACTTGCCTCATTTCTCTGATATTACTTTGCCGCTCACGGCTTTGACAAAGAAAGGGATTCCTTTTAGATGGAATGAGGAAGCGGAGGTGGCTTTTCTTGATCTAAAATCTCGTCTGGCTTCTAGACCTATCTTAATACCTCCTGACTTTACTAAACAGTTTTGTGTGGGTGTTGATGCTTCTCAATTCTGTCTGGGAGCGTGCTTGTTTCAGATGAAGGATGGATTGGAACACCCGATCTGCTATTTGAGTCGGAAGCTGCTGCCGCAGGAGATTCGCTATTCGACCATAGAGAAGGAAGCGCTGGCACTGATGGTCGCCTTGCGGGCCTTTAGTGTCTACTTTGGATCCGCAGTCGTCCTGGTGTTCACCGATCATAAACCTTTGCAGTTCATCCATCAGATGGCGAACAAAAATATGAAGCTCTTGCGATGGAGTTTGGAGCTTGAACAGTACAACTTGGACATTAGACATCGTCCAGGCGAATGGAATGTTCTGCCGGACATTCTGAGTCGTCCATCTGCGTAATGTGAGTGGGAGCGGGTGAGGACACACGTCAATCAGTGTCTCCACTTGTCTCCTCACAGCGGAGTCGTCGGGCGTGCTAGAGATGCTCTCTGGTACGTCTATCCTCGTCGTATGTCAATGGAACATTCTGTCATGAAAAGTCAAACACTGTCCAGAAACAGTTTCAATGGAACATTCTGTCATGAAAAGTCAAACACTGTCCAGAAACAGTTTCAATGGAACGTTCTGTCATAAAAGGAAAGCACGGAATTCTTCGGCAATGAACTCTTCAGTGTGTCTATAGTGTAGGGTGGCTGGTGCCGATGACCATTATACATTTTGGTTCATTTTTGATACACCAGTTGGTGTCCAAATTTTTTCTTGTGTTTCAGATATAGTTTTTTGGACATTTGAACTATTGATGTGTATGTATATATATCGTGATTACGTGTGAACTGATGATTTGGGTTATATGAAGTTTGTGTATTCAGATCATGATTATATCGGACTCTTACGTTATTTATGAGTGCGATGCATTATTTAGTTAAGTCTTGCTGAATTGCTTAGTACGTGTAATGGCTTGTACTGAGTGATTTTGCATTTAGGCGTAGCATTGTTCGTATAGTTCGTCGTCCCCGTTGGACTCCTCATGTTCTGGTGGGGGGGTATGTGAGTGTTAGCTACCTATTACCCCTCTGGGCTTCCTTACTTGGACTCTCCTTGACTATGTGGGAGTTGAGGGAAGGGCAGGGCCTATTTAAAGGGCTACTACTGTGGGGGCTTGCTTCTTGTCGTGGGTCTACTCTGTGGTGTGTGTTCGACTCCTGTTGAGCGTGGCGTGTGGTTCGTGTTCTACGACGTTTGTCTTCTTCGATTGCCGTCCCACCTCGTTGGTGAACTGGCCTACATCCGTCTTCCTTTGGGCTCCGTTAGCCTGGTGTGTCTTCACGTCAGCTCTGTCGAATCAGCTGTATCGGTCGTACTTCATGTCAGCTTTGGGTAACGTTAACCTACTCCTTGTCAGACTGCTCTGTTATTGAATAAATCGATGTTATTTTACATTACGGACCTGAGTATTACTCATCATCTTCTAGACTAGAGCAAGTGAACCCAACAATATCTTGAATCCACGAATTGAACTCGTCGTCGTATCCTTTCCACCTTACAAAATAGTCTGTCTTTCTAGGGCGCTTACGACTTTTCAAAAAAAATTGATTGGTATAAACGTCGTCTGCCTTTAAAATTCTTTGTAGCTCAAATTTGTAGAATTTCCCCTCTAGCCTAAAAATTCGCCTTTTCAATCTTTTAATTCATACGTTACGGAGTCGGTAGGCACACGCCTTGTAATCTTAAAAATCTCATAATGACCAAATTGGTAGATATCCCTATTTGAATGCTATCCTAGCCTTTTCAATTCTAACCTTGACGTTCACATAATATTTCCATTTTGGCGGTCGTTTCCTTTCGCCATAGAAACGTTTTATAATATTCCTTTATCCTCAGAAAGATGAAAGGGTGGCATGCCTATGCTTCCGTGATATGTGTTTTTGTACGAATGCAGGAGATCTTGTAAAATGTCAATAAAGCCTAGCCTACCTATAAGTCTTTTCAGGAGTAAAATACTTCCACATTTTGGTCTTAAGGGTGCGATTGAATCTTTCAACTACAGACGTCTTAATGTCACCATTTTCAGAGGTGTAAAAGCGTAATGAATTTTTACGTAGCGTAAATTGAAAGATTCTATGAAAGAATTCTGTTCCCTTATCCGTCTGCAAGTCTATCCATCAAAATGGTGAAAAGGCTTCTTTCAAGTCCGCATCGGACTTTGATTTCATTTTAACTAAATTGATCAATAAGGATAAACAGTGCATAACACTCCAGAAAATTATGATGGTATGTATGAAATATTGAGGGGGATATAAGCACCTCCGCCCCCCACCACGAACTTTGGTTTTGATTTCAGTGGTATCATCCAATCATATTTAGGCCTATAAAAAGATATCTATGCAGGTTAAAATATTATTTTTTTTATCGTCATGTTTCGACAAGACCGAAAGATCTGCAAAATCAGCTTGCCAAACGTCGTCGTTGCCTACAGTAAAAGTCTTTCAACGCCTGAAATTCAATCTAACAGTCTTAGCCTATGTAGCCTAAATGTTTATGCGTCTTGTTTCAACAGCCAATTTTTAACGTCTTTGTTTTCAAAGTCTTTGTTAATGTGGCGTTTCAGCCACAAGACAATGTTCGTTACGAGAAACTCCGACCGGCTGCCTTGTCAAACTGAGCTGGAAACAAGGCAGGAGCAACGGTTACGCTCCTAAAGCAGCCAAACCGTGTATTTAGATGTATTATAGGTAAGGCGTAATTTCCCTAGCAGAAAAATGTAGGTCTAGCCCATAGGTTTAATTTGTGTGGCAGAGATGCGCTACGAGAATATGCGCTAGAAAACGACGGCCGCTAGCGTAATGCCTGTAGAACTAAGCTGGAAACAGGCGAGAGCGATATCAATAGTTACACGCTGAAAATAGCCCAATTTACGCTTAAAAACCCCATAGGTAGAATTAAAGTTAATTCCGTAATTAATTTTAGGCTGGCCCGATAGCCTTAATTTAAGGCGTAGGTTACGGAGAAGTCGTTTGGGAAACGATAGAAAGAAACCCGGTGACGATCCGACAAGAAATGGATTTTTGGCGAATTAATAACGGTTTTTCTATACGGAAACCCGATAATTTGGTTTAAGCCAAACCATAGCGTGCAGACAGCGATATTCCGGTGGAATAAAGCCTGCTAAGCGGTGCGTTGCCTATAGTGTAGGATGGTTGATGCTCATCCTATGGTCAATGCGTACGAACACTCTTTGTTCATTGATCTCTGTGCATCTGAATCGTATTCACGGCAATCGATTCAACCTTGACAAGTGCTTCCTTGGTTACTTTGACAGTTATCAGATATATTTTGAATCCGTTATACGCGGAAGGTTCATTGTAGGCTGAGACGACGATCCTACAGAGCGGACTGGGTCTCCCTCTGTCACGATCTCTCCAGTCGAGAGTTGGTGGTGGCTCATTCCTTGTTACTTGTGAATGTCTCCTGGCATACGTTGCCTTGCTAACGAGTTCCTCTTGTCAGTAGTATTGTTTGGTATTGGTTTGATCGATAAAAAGGCATTCTTCCCTCGACCGTAGATCCGGCGTCGGCAGACTTCGGCACTCTGCCCGCCACGATCTCGGCGAGGTATAAACTATACGACACATATCCTGAATACCTTATACTCGGAACGTTGCATCCGATTGTGATCCAGTTACTTTATATTGGTTAAGGCGTAGAGGCGGCACCGCGTCAGCGGGCGGCCCGCAGCCGAAACTTTCTTTTACCGGGAGCAGCGCGACTCCCTACGATCGCGAGTGACCTGCAACTTCTTGGTTCTTCAGCTGTAGAACCGCATTACCTGAGTCGTTGAGAATACGTGAATATCGTCTTGCTTTTCAGCCAGTCCATAGACCTGCCGTGCCTTGAAGGCGCCTAGGTGCTTAACGTTGCGAGAGAGAAGTTATACATTACGGGCGCTGCCCAACTTAACGAGAACGCTTCGGGCGTCGCTTAATTTCTGCCTTCCTTTTACGACGACTGAGATTCGGATTCAGTGGTGCTTTGAAACCAATAACCCGGGATCGTCGGTTGTCGGTTAGCCTCGGACTGCGCGCGGATTGAGGGCTTGGAGTTCATTGCGCCTTCTATTCCCCGCGTGGCCGACCGCCGGCAACCCGTGCTACGGACGACGCGTAATTACAGTTTCATCCAGCGATCGTCGCGCCAAGGGCTTTCGCTTCCCTGATAACTTTGTCACCTGTGGTCCGATTCCTTCGAGGCCGGAAGCAAAACGCTCCGCCTGGTCCGTGTGGTCGTGAATATATCGAGAGTTGGTTACTGGTAGTCCCTGGAAAAGCGGTAGAGGCTCTACCAGTTTGGCGCTGCCTATTAGAGCTGGGGGTATGGTAAATGTCGAAGATACCCGCAACGAAAGTGTGAACGTGAATAACTTTGTATCCTGTGGTCCAATCGTTTTGAACTAAGCGACAATCTGGTTCATCTCGACGAGAAGAAGACATTTCCTGTTGAGGGTTTGTCAGTATCTGTTACGGTTCCGACGGTATAGTCTAGAGAAACGCCTCGCGCGTGACAAGGACTTAGCCGATTTCTCGGTCTTTCGCGTGTTGCCGCAAAGACCGGCCGCGCTTTCAGCGGCTTTGCCATCTGTCGGTCGATTCGTTCAATCTTGGTGTCCTATTGTTCGTCTCGACGAGGAGAATACTTTACCTGTGAAGAGTTAGTCAGTGACGGTTACAGTGTCGACAGTAGAAGCGCGTAAAGGTCTCCCGATCTTTACCGGCCGGTTTCCCTGTCTGGAATCGGCGCCGGTGTATTTTCCCATTGGAGTTTTGTCCGCGATCGCCGCGCAACGGGCTTTCGCTCTACGGGCATCTCCTTCAGCTGTGATCCGAGCGACTCCATCTTGGTGTCAAATTGTTCGTCTGGTCTGTGCGAACATCTTACCTGTTGAGAGTTAACGAGTGAGAGTGAGTGTCTAGACGGTATTAGCTCGCGAAGAGTTTCTCCCGGTCTTTCCCTTAGCGTACGTCTCAGCGGCGCCGCGCCATCGGGCGACCGCTCCCGTACAGGTCTGTGTGGGCAACGCGCAGTGCCCTAGGTCTGCGAGTGTATTGCGATATTCTTCGACTACCGAATATCTTTTCTTTCACCTCTGGTCTTTGAATCGGCTAGTAGCAGAGCCTGTTGATACGATCGCTTGGCTATATCAGCCGCCGTTGATCAGCGTTGGTTGAAGTCCAAGGTAGATACCGGCCACGACTGGTCGAGTGAGTGTAACTTTGTGAGTTGTTGTACGATTAACGAAAAGTTGGTGTCAGATTGAACGTCACGCCGAGTTCTATCTTGTATACGTGTGAGTGAGTTACCTGTTCCTCGGGAAGGGCTTCGGAAAGCGATTCATTGGCCGTCGCCGTGTACTTCCCTTGTGTTACGTATCTTTGTCAGTTCTTGTCCGAACTGGTCGATCTTGGTGTCGAACGGTTCAGCGCACCAAGACGATCGTGACTGAAACGCCTGTGAGAGAGTATCCTTGGTGGATAAAACGGTGAAGGCTCGACAAGCTCTACTTCACCGAAACTACGGTTTTCCCCGCCAGGTCGAGGAATTCGTAGTTGCAAAGTTAGGGTTAAACGAAGCTGCCCTAACTGCTCCCTTTAATTTACGCAGTGTGTCCCGGTTCCATAAGTCATAAGGGTAATTTAGTTAAGGAAGTGTGTTTCCCTTAGATAATTTTTAAGTCCGTTCATTTTTTGGCGATGCTGGTCTGTTGACAGTTACCGCGTACCAAAGGCGTTTTGAAAGTCAGAGATCGTTGGCGCCTGTTGCGGCGAAGAGTCGACAGTACGTGTACGGTAGTGCGCCTTTCTTTACGGGTAGCACACGGTGAATAGAGAGAGAAGTACAAGAGCGCCTGGCAAGCGCGTGATCCTGGTTACGGTTACTTTTGCTGTTGCGCGAATTGTACGAAAGCTTCGCTTCTCAGCAAGCTACGGGTGGTCTCCCTAAAGGCCTGGTACCAGAAAATCATACACAGAGAATCGTGACTGTCTTGTAGCGGACGCAAGACGATGGTTGTGTCTCAGTATCGTATAGGGTTGAATCCCCTAGAGTGGAGTTGGTTTCGCCTCCTGCGACCAGCCTCATGGCAACGTCAGGTATTACCTATCGGAAGTGATGGCGCGTCGGGGGCGCGATGTAACATGGTGCGGAAACGGCCCGATCATGTGGAGATGAAAGCAAAGGCGGTAGCCGCGAAAGGGGTCTCCAAGCGAAGGTCCTCTGCCCGAGGAGTGAACCCTGTTTCGAGGATTGGCCATCCTGGCGCTCGGGATGCTACCCCCAAGGTGGCCGCGGGCGGGGCAGAGTCGGGATCCGACGCTACGGAGTTATATACCCAGTTCCGGACCTCTTTGCTGAGACATTCTTCTCCGAAGGCACAGATGCGAGTAGAGGACATGATCGATGGGTCTGGTTACGAGACAAGGCACCGTGATAACGTCGAGCGGACCGATGGGCGTTTCATTAAGATGTCTCTGAAAGTTCGATATGCCCGCAAAGCTTTCAAGATTCTTAGGATCGAAGTACGTCTCCATCAGTAAGTCAACCAGCTCTGCGGGGTTTGTTGTTTTCCGGAAACGCTCATCGGAGTAGGCCTAAATGATGTCACTTCTTTGATGGGGACAGTAATATTTTGTCCAACGCTCTTGAGTTCCTATCAATTCCCGATGTATGTTTGAATCTTTCAAAGCGTCAGCTAAGGGAAGCCGTCGCGCGTTTTCTCATCAGGTCGTTCACCAAATCAACCATGTGAGTTTTCGGAATAGTTGCATTCTTCAAAACGCGTTCACTTCTAGAAGACCAAGTAACGCCGTGGTTGCTTTTAATATGCGATAACAGCCTGGCAGCCTGAGTTTTCCATTTATTTGGAACGGTCTTCAAGACTTGGATCTCTATACTATTAGATTTGGCAGAGTCGGCAGGAGGAGGGGCTTATTCTTCTTTGGTTTCGAATTTGGTAACTATGCTAGGTTTATCAATATTCAAGTAGCGACTCATACTATTGGAGTATAGTTTGGCCTTGTCATAGTCGATCATGATATATTAATTAAACACCTCTTTATCTCCTTTGGACTATCTGGCCGTCCACTTGAGTGGATCACATCTTTTTTAGCAGGGTGGTTCAGTTTTGTGATTATGGGAAAAAGTAGGTCACCCTGGGCCCCGGCTCCATTTGGTCTCCCACAAGGCTCTGTCCTGACTCCCTTACTTTACTTGCTTTACACTTCTGACATTGGCACGCTGTCAACATCTTACGGCGTGCTACATCAGCTGTATGCAGATGACACACAGGAATATTTGCACTGCCCTCCACTCGCAGCCATTGAGGCCGCCCGCACCATGCTATAAGCAATGGGGGCCCTCACAGATTGGGTATCCCCAAACCGACTCCGCCTCAACACCCCAAAAAACAATTCATGTGGTTGGGCCCTAGGCTAAGCTCAACCTGAGCGTTCTCTCTTCTCAATTCCCATATAACTTTTTTCTTCGGTGGTGCGTGTCCTGGACTCTGATCTCACCCTTGCATCTCATAAATTATAGATCAGATTTGCTGCTGCAGTGCAGCTGCTACTACCAACTGCGGCAGCTCAGGGTCATTGCTCGCTCTCTGACTTCTAAAGCTGCAGCTTCTCTTTTCCATGCATTTGTGCTGAACCGCCTCGACTACCGAGCCTCCATTTTTCTGGTCTCCTGCGAGTTCAGATTGAGAGCTTGGAGAGGGTCCTACGGGCAGCCGCATGATTTATTTTGAGGGTGCACCAAGTCCGACCGTGTATCCCAATATATGCGCAGGGTCTTGCACTGGTTTCCTTTCCGGCAGCGCATTAAATTTGGGATTGCATCTTTGGTGTGCACACTCTTCTCTTTGCACACCCCTTTCCACCTGCATAGGTCGCCGCGCACTGCGCTCTGCTGTCCATGGTGACTTAATGGTTCCTTTCACTCGTTCTGCAACAATGCAGAGCAGGGCCGTTTTAAGGACTTTTGGAGCCCAAGGCACAAGCACTAACCCTAAACGTAACTATGAGTGTCATCTAGTCTTCTCCTCTGGGGGAAATGAAGGTTTCTGCATGGGGTCGGCGAACGAGTATTTGCGGTCGATCGCTGAGACGCGTGGCGGCGAGTGGGGAGGGAAAGGGGAGGGAATGCGCCCCTTCCCACCATAAAAGTTTGAGCTTTTACATTGCAATGGCAGCATCTTTAGCTGCAACCTTAACAAAACTGCTCAACTCTTGCAGTGCTGACACGAATTGTCTAAGATTTCAATAAATAATTAATCAAACAATTATAATAATTTCTCTATCCGTTTCCACAATGTAATGTCAGCATTGCAATGTCCGATCTTGGCAAAATTGCATTATTATTTACGTGCTGGTAATGGGAGTGGTTGAAAATTTCAATAAGTATGCCTATGATTATTAGCCTATTAGAATAATAATTTCTTTACGTAACAAATTATGCAACTCAGTTCTGCTGCTTCTGTACCATTACCATTACAGTATAATGAATAGCTGCAGATAGTGTAAGCCCTGCTTTCTTGCACTGGAATTACTGTAGGCCTACCTAATTCCTGTTGCTCGAAAAGGTCCTGATTGCTGACCAGGACACAGTTATCAAAATTGTTACAAATGTTACACTAACCAAGGAAGAACTACCAAAATCGGGAACCCTTCTATTAGACAAACGATGCTATTTTACTAAATGTTCAAGGAACAAAACATTTTGAATTTGGCACTTTGAAATTTAAAAGCTAACACTGTATTATGTATTAGTTGTTTAAAAAGTCTTTGCATTTACAATGGATTATACTCAGTGTAAATAAGATAGTATCATATATTATACTAGTAGATGTTATCATTATAATCCCATAATAGTGACTTTAAAGTTCGTGTGATACAATATTGTAAACAGCAACTAAAAATAATGTTATTTGGTGAAATGTTTGGGTAGTCATGCATATGGGCAGAGTTTCCACACACCGATAAATACCTAGATTAAACACTGAACGCAACCCGATTTTTCGTCTCAATCCCTCAGTCCCAGATAGGCCTATACTACTGTTTCCATGGAGACGTCTTCTGGTTATGGACTTTTATGGCCATCACAGAGACAGACGGGGATCACAAATATACGTAGTATATAATATTGTATTCATGCTTTCTATGTGCATGTGGGTCATTTGTCTCATTTGTTAATATAGTACATGTATACTGCTGACACTGCTAGCTAACACAGCATTCGTTGTACTGCAAGTGTAAAATAAATTTAAGTTTAACATGTTACTAATTTGGCATGCGACTTTGGATCGCCGCGGGACCCCTCTATTGCGCGGGGCCCTAAGCACGTGCCTCGCGCGCCTAGGCATTAAAACGGCTCTGATGCAGAGGCGTTCGTTCTCCGTGGTTGGTCCAACAACCTGGAATGAACTTCCCTTGACTATGCGACACCTCCCAAACTGTTCTAAATTTCACAAACTTTTGAAGTCTGTTCTTATCGCTTGATCTCAGCGGAGAGCGCATCTGAGTAGGTACCTTGAAGGGGTGCTATATAAATTTGCTATTCATTGATTGATTGATTGATCGTCTGCAATATTCCTATGCAGAATATCATAGATTTGAGAATCCAAGTTCAATAATGTTTTGTCTAGAATTGTCTCCTTCCATTTCTCTATCTGCCGCTGCTCTACCAAAACCATCTTCCTCGTGTGCTCCAAACTATAGTTTATTGCCCAGCCAAGTTGCCAGAAAGGAAATGATCGGAGTAAGTAAGGCACCTATGAAGCCGCCTCTTTGCACTAAACAACTTTTGAGTTTCACACTGGTTTTCTTGGATGTAATAATAATAATAATAACGACAATTTATATGGCGCCGTAACGCGGCCATACCGCTACAAGGGCGCCTCACAAACGGCCAACTGCGGGATACGCCTTAGCAAACAGATAAGTTTTAAGCTTTGTTTTGAAAGAGTCCACTGAGGCGGCCAATCTAATGTCCGGTGGAAGACTGTTCCAGCATCTGGGACCAGCAACCGAGAATGCGCGGTCGCCGAAACGTGTCCTCATCCTCCGTACACGGAGGTCGGTCTTCCCAAGCGACCTGAGTCGCAGCCCGGAAGCGGAGGAATGGGTCTCAGAACAGTAGTCGCGGATGTATTCAGATGTAAGCTTTCTTAGCTTGTGTATGAAGCGCCCGATTCTTTTCTTCTCAGATTTTTCCTTAAAGTCACAGTCCCTCTTAAAACGTTGAGCACACACTTACAAATACAGTAAAGTAGGGAAGAAATACAATCCATCCAAATTCGTAGCCTCACTTTAGGTGATGCTTTTAATTACTTTTAAGCAGTCTGAGTTTCGCAAATTTCTCCTCAATTGGGTCATGCATTTTCAATCAATGAGAGATTGGCATATCACGTGTGTAGGGCTTTATACCCACTTTCTTACATAGACATAGGCTTAATGCGTCTCTCTGGGAAAATAATTGTCCTTAAACGACACCGATCATCAGTTTCAGGCTTCAGGCCATCAAAAGATAGCGTAATGTGGTGTTCATACCGACTCGTGAGCCAATAGACCTCGGATGCGGAGGGTGATCGCCACAAAGTGGCACCAAAAGGGGATGCAGAATTTTCTTTACGCCCTACAGAGGTTGGTTTAGATGGTGCAGACGGCGTTCAGAGCGATGTTCCCTACCTCGGACGTGGAGGGCGATCGCCACAGGATGTTCTCTATAATGTACTTACGATAAATCCTCGAAAGTATTTGAATCACATGCCCAGATGGGAATCCACAATGATGATTCAACACAAGAAATGCAGCTTGAGCCTTACAAGCATTTCGAGCTCGTCCTTGAATCAAAATCAAAAACAAATAGTTTCAATTCTGTACTAAACACAATTATCTCTATCAAGGTATGATTTGTGGTGTCATTGCTTCATTGGCACTGTTATTCGGTGAGAGTAGCTGCCTCTGGCCACCACGACCACAGACCACTGTTTATAACTCGCATAGCCTATGTTACAATTCAGGTTGAGAAACGAGTCATGGTACTCCAAGGGAACTACAACCATCGACACCATGGCCGCTCCATCGCCATTTTTAGTCATTCTCTTACACAGGATACAAACATATGCGAGACATAGGCCTATGTATGCTACACCTCTTGAAGAGCGAGGTTTCGTCGAGTGACAAAGTGAGCGTATCACTAATGCTGGGCAAAATAAAATCTGTGAGATGTGTTCACAAAATTACCAGCTTTGTCGGAACAAGCGTGCATTCCTGCACATTGTGCCATTGCAGCTTCGTTAACACGTGGGAATGGTGTAAAATGTTTACAGCGAAGAGAGTGGGGTTCATATAGGGTCCAAAAAATTTATCCTAGGATTAAAGCAACCCAAAAGTTCGAGCGCAGGTGTCAAAGGCCGTTCTAACGTAAAATAACGGAAGCAGTCTCATACATGTAAATATATGGGATGCAGCATATTCTGTCCGCCGGACAGAGGTTGGTTTAGATGGTGCAGACGGCGTTCCAAGCGATGTTCCCTACCTCGGACGTGGAGGGCGATCGCTACAGGGATGTTGACTGTAATGTACAATGTACTTACGATAAATCACTTTTGGTGATGCCTGTAAGCAGTCTGAGTTTCGCAAATTTCTCCTCAATTGGGTCATGCATTTTCAATGAATGAGAGATAGGCATATCACGTGTGTACGGTTTTATACCCACTTTCTTACATAGACATAGGCCTAATGCGTCTCTCTGGGGAAATAATTGTCCTTAAACTACACCGATCATCAGTTTCAGGCTTCAAACCAATCATGGAGGTATTACATTTTTTAGGGGGTTTATTGTGGAAATATTTAAGTTTTACATGTAAAAAAAGCCTGGATGGTCCCTTTTAGGGGTGCTTAAACCCCGGAT